>CM065591.1:184274168-184340572 GCA_033119425.1 Bufotes viridis
TGCTTACATAACTTTTGTATCTTTCGCCAACACTCTGTAATGTACAGTATATGTACAGTTATGATTTATGAGGTTTTATAACTTATGTAAATTTTGTCATAATAGGTGATCCCGTCCCTCGTTCCGCTGCAGGCCTTCAAAAAAGGCAGTGGTGGTGGAGGAGGAGCAGGAGCAGGCCGGACCCTCTGCCCCTACCTCACAGCATGAGGATGCCAGACCCCCAGACCACCCCGGTTCTCATGAGGAGAATGAGGAGGAGGAGCTGGTGACCACCCCCCACCAGGAGGGTAAATAATATGTGTTGTGGTTGTTTTAACTCAAATAACGACCAAATAACAAGTGACTTGCTGCATTTCGACGTATGGCCACGACCAAACTGCTTCTCGGGGCTGTGACACTATAAAGTGTCACAGCCCCGGAGTCTCTGCTCTCCCCAGAAGCAGACACACGTGGTAAGCCGGCAAGGGACCAATCAGAGTGTTCCCTTGCTAGTAAGCGCTCTGATTGTTTTGTCTTTGCAGACTAACCAATCGTAGCGCAGCACTTTAAAAAAAAAGCCTGTTTCAGGCCAGCGACATCTATGTGGTTGAAAGGGAGGGAGCTCCCTCTCTCTTCCATCTTGCTGTCACTGCTGCCGCAACGGCAATATGGTTGCCATGGCACCCGGACGCCTTACAAAGGCGTCCTAGTTGCCATTTACCTAAGGCTGATCAGACCCTGAGGTCATAACTTACCTCTAAAAAAAAGTCATAAAGAAATTGAAATACAATAAAAATAAAAATGTAAAAGAAAAATAAATTAGAAATGGTCTTTTCTCATATATATTCATTTATGTAATCTAAAAATTACATAAATAATAAAATAATAGTACACATAATTGGTATAGCTGCATCCATAAAAACCAGCTCTATAAAAATATAGCGTGACCTTACCCCTTTGGCAAATCTCATACAAATTTTTTTTTTCAAAGTGTCAAAAACAAACATATTTTATAGACATATTTTGTAACGCTCCATGACATAAATTCCAACCCCAAGCGATCAAAAAGGCGTATGCACCCCAAAATAGTACCAATCAAACTGTCACCTCATCCCGCAATAAATGATACACTACTTGAGACAATATGAAAAGAAAATATGACTCTCAGACAATGGAGACATTTTTTCAGGGCCTCTAAACTGTTGATATTGTGCTAAAGTGAAATATTAAAAAAGTAGACATATTATGGAATTGCCGCGTCCCTATTTAACGTGCTCATTAAAAATTATCACATGACTTAACCCCTCTATTGAACACTGAAAAAAAAATACCGCCAAAAAAACTGCGCCATTTTTTGTCAGCGTACATATAAAAAATAGCAACACCAAGCAATAGAAAAGATGTCTGCCCCCAAAAATAGTACCAATAAAACAGTCAACTCATCCCACAAACAAAAAAAAAATACTCTATTGAAATATAGTAAAGATTAGAACTATATAACTGATTGCAATTTTAACCACCTCAGCCCCCCTAGCTTAAACACCCTTAATGACCAGGCCACTTTTCACAATTCTGCACTACACTAACTTCACCGTTTATTGCTCCGTCATGCAACTTACCACCCAAATGAATTTTACCTCCTTTTCTTCTCACTAATAGAGCTTTCATTTGGTGGTATTTCATTGTTGCTGACATTTTTACTTTTTTTGCTATTAATAAAAATTTAACTACATTTTTGCAAAAAAAATGACATTTTTCAATTTCTGTTGTAAAATTTTTCAAAAAAAACTACATTTCTATATAAATTTTTCTCTAAATTTATTGTTCTACATGTCTTTGATAAAAAAAAATCCAATAAGTGTATATTTATTGGTTTGGATAAAAGTTATAGCGTTTACAAACTATGGTGCAAAAAAGTGAATTTCGGCATTTTGAAGCAGCTCTGACTTTCTGAGCGCCTGTCATGTTTCTTCAGGTGCTAGAATGTCAGGATAGTATAAATACCCCCCAAATGACACCATTTTAGAAAGAAGACACCCCAAAGTATTCGTGGAGGGGCATGGTGAGTTCATGTATAATTTCATTTTTTTTTCACAAGTTAGCGGAAAATGACACTTTTTGAGGAAAAAAATAAAAAAATAAAGTTTCCATTTCTGCTAACTTCTGGCAAAAAAACAAAAAATCTCAGACGGACTCACTATGCCCCTCAGTGAATACCTTGGGGTGTCTACTTTCCGAAATGGAGTCATTTGTGGGGTGTGTTTACTGTTCTGGCATTTTGGGCGGGGCTAAATTGTGAGCAGCCATGTAAAACCTAAAGGTACTCGTTGGAATTTGGGCCCCTTTGCGCACCCAGGCTGCAAAAAAGTGTTACTCATGTGGTAACGCCGTACTTAGGAGAAGTAGGGCAATGTGTTTTGGCGTGTATTTTTACATATACCCATGTTGGGTGAGAGAAATATCTCTGTAAATTGTCAACTTTGTATAAATAAATTACAAAAGTTGTTGTTTACAGAGATATTTCTCACACAAAGTATGGGTATATGTAAATACACCCAAGCTACATTGCCTACTTCTCCTGATGCTGGCGATACCCATGAGTGACACTTTGCAGCCTGAGTGCAAAGCCATAATTCAATGAGTACTTTAAATTTCTAGAGGCATTTTTATGCATTTGGATTCCAGACTTCTTCTCACGCTTTAGGGGCCCCTAAAATGCCAGGACAGTATAAATACCCCACATGTGACCCCATTTTAGAAAGAAGACACCCCAAGGTATTCCGTGAGGGGTATGGTGAGTTCATGTAAAATTTTATTTTTTGTCACAAGTTAGTGGAATATGAGACTTTGTAAAAAACAAAAATAAAAAAAAATTAAATATCAATTTCCGCTAACTTGTGCCAAAAAAATAATAATTCTGTGAACTCGACATGCCCCTCACGGAATACCTTGGGGTGTCTTCTTTCCAAAATGGGGTTAAAATGGGGTATTTATACTGCCCTGGCATTTTAGGGGCCCTAAAGCATGAGAATCCAAATGCGTAAAAATGCCCTGTGAAATCCTAAAGGTACTCATTGGTTTTAGGGCCCCTTTGCGCATCTTGGCTGCAAAAAAGTGGCACACATGTGGTATCGCCGTACTCAGAAGAAGTAGGGCAATGTGTTTTGGGGTGTATTTTTACATATACCCATACTGTGTGTGAGAAATATCGCTAGTAAGCGACAACATTTTAAAAATTTTTATACAAAGTTGTCAATTTACAGAGATATTTCTCTCACCCAGCATGGGTATATGTAAAAATCACCCAAAACACATTGCCTACTTCTCCTGAGTGCAGCGATACCACATAGTGACACTTTTGCAGCCAAGATGCGCAAAGGGCCTAAATTCCAGGGGATTTTTACGCATTTTTCTTCTCACGCTTTAGGGCCCCTAAAATGCCAGGGCAGTATAATTACCCACATGTGACCCCATTTTGGAAGAAGACACCCCAAGGTATTCCGTGAGGGCATGGCGAGTTCATAGAAGATTTTCTTTTTGGCACAAGTTAGCGGAAATTGATTTTTATTGTTTTTCTCACGAAGTCTCCTTTTCCGCTAACTTTTGACAAAAAGTTCAATTTTTCATGGACTCACTATGCCCTCAGCGAATACCTTGGGGTGTCTTCTTTCCAAAATGGGGTCATTTGTGGGGTGTTTGTACTGTTCTGGCATTTTGGGTGGGGCTAAATTGTGAGCAGCCGTGTAAAACCTAAAGGTATTCATTGAAATTAGGGCCCCTTTGCGCCCAGGCTGCAAAACAGTGGCACACATGTGGTATCGCCGTACTCAGGAGAAGTAGGGAAATGTGTTTTGGGGTGTATTTTACATATACCCATGTTGGGTGAGAGAAATATCTCTGTAAATCGACAACTTTGTATAAAATTTTTTAAAAGTTGTGGTTTACAGCGATATTTCTCACACAAAAGTATGGGTATATATAAAAATACACCCCAAAACTCATTGCCCTACTTCTCCTGAGTACAGCAATACCACATGTGTGCCACTTTGCAGCCAAGATGCAAAGGGCCTAAATTCAATGGTACCTTTAGGATTTCACAGGGCATTTTTACGCATTTGGATTCTCACGCTTTAGGACCCCTAAAATGCCAGGGCAGTATAAATACCCCACAAGTGACCCCATTTTGGAAGAAGACACCCCAAGGTATTCCGTGAGGGGCATGGCGAGTTCACAGAAAAAAAAATTTGGCAGAAGTTAGCGGAAATGGATATATATTTTTTTTTTTACAATGTCTCATATTCCGCTAACTTGTGACAAAAAATAAAATTTTACATGAACTCACCATACCCCTCACGGAATACCTTGGGGTGTCTTCTTTCTAAAATGGGGTCACATGTGAGGTGTTTGTACTGCCCTGGCATTTGAGGGTCTCCGCAATTATTACACGTATGGCCAGCATTAGGAGTTTCTGCGGTTCTCCTTATATTAAGCATACGGGTAATGAGATTTTTTTTTTTTTCGTTTAGCCTCTGGGCTGAAAAAAAAAAAAATGAACGGCACAGATTTTTTCATTCGCATCGATCAATGTGGATGAAAAAATCTCTGCCAAATCAGTGACTGCGATGCGGTGGGCTGGGCGCTAACTACCTAACAAGTAGCTAACTAACTGGCGGTGATAAGGGACCCTTATGCCCCATTCACACGTCCACAATTCTGTTTGCGGAGCGGAATTGCGGACCCATTCATTTTTATGGGGACAGACTTTGTCCCGCTCGGATCGGAATTACGGATCCGCGCTTCCGAGTCTGCACTTCCGTTCTGCAAAAATATAGAACATGTCCTATTCTTGTCCGCAATTGCGGACAAGAAAAGCATTTTCTATATAGTTCTGGCAATGTGCGGATCTGCAAAATGCGGAAAGCACATTGCCGGTGTACGTGTTTTGAGGATCTGTGGATCCAGCGGATCCGTGGATCCACGGATCCATAAAACACATTTGGACGTCTAAATGGAGCCTTACAAGGGGTATGATCAATGACAGGGGGGTGATCAGGGAATCTAGATGGGGCGATCAAGGGGTTAACAAGGGGTTAATAAGTGAGGGGGTGGGTGGGGGGGGGGTTAGTGTAGTGTTTGGTGCAACTTTACATAGCTACCTAGTCATCTGGTGGTCGATCCCAGCAAATGGGACCACCAGAGGACCAGGTAGCAGGTATATCAGACGCTGTTAACAAAACAGCGTCTGATATACTTGTTTGATGCGATTTATTTCGCATCTACAGCCTGCCAGAGATTAATCATCGCTGGTAGGCTGCAGTACAAGTTGTGAGACGCGCGGCACTGTAAACACGCGTGCGCACGCGCGCGTTCACAGGAAGTCTCGCGAGATGACGTGCCGACGCGTCAACTCAGAACTACAGGACCGCCCGCCGTGCTGAGCCACGCCCCCTGCACTGATCACATGACAGTGACGTCACGCCAGGTCCTTCAGCTGTTCTACAGTTCGGGTTGGTGGCAGCCGCCCCTTATGGATTCCATATGCGCTATTGTGGAATCCATAGCGGGATGCGCAATTAACCACCACCGAACCCCGAACTAACGGACTTTTTTAAATGTTCGCTCATCTCTAATCAGAAGGCCATAGCGGAGCTGCTCAACCAGCATCATGTCCTGAAAGCCATGCCTTAGTTTTATTCATTTTGTATTTTATGTTTGTTAAAACAATGTTTTTATATTTTATTTATAAAGTGTGGTTTGGTTTTAAATCTTTTTGGTTTTCTGTTTTATTTTAACAACTCTGGTTACATTATGGCAAATGTTTTCCAGCTAAAACTCATCAGTATCATGACATACAGTAGCTGCAGGTACATGGAAATTGGATAGTATAAGGCCTACACAAAACTCATAGTGGTGAGGATAATAGCAGCAGCCTTTGTTAACGGTGGAGTATAAGGCCTATGCAGAACCTATAGTGGTCAGGATAATTGCAGCAGTTATTGGTAATAGTGAAGTATAAGGCCTACACAGAACTCTCAAAAATCAGGACAACAGCAGCAGCAGGCAGATGGTAAGTTTCCATTGTAGTCCAAGGCCTACACATAGCTTTGCCTCACTGGACTAAAGGGGCCTTACAATAAAGTTATCAGTAAGAATTACAACATAATATAACATTATAAAAAAATTAAATCATGCGTTATAACTCTGAAAAAATGATTTATTAACAAAATAAAAAAGGCCTCTATGGCAACATTGTGAGTTGGGAAAGTAGCTCCTCCATTTTCTGCATCCCTTTACGGTGCTTTTTGTCCTAGCTAATGACCTGGCGTTGCTCGTGTATATTTATTTATTGTAATTTTATTTCAAAATAACAGTGACTTTCACTATAGCCGCCGCTTTAATGGTGACCGCCGTTTTTACAGTGACTTTGACCACCCCTTTAAGAGTGACTGCCCCTTTAAGAGTGGCTGCCCCTTTAAGAGTGACCACCCCTTTAAGAGCGACATGTACTTAAAAAAAAAAGTAGGCAAAGTAATATTCTTGCATCGGGGTATATGCAACTTACCTCACAATTGTTTGGCTATAGCTATCTAGAATTAACTGAATATGACGTGATCTTCGTCAATTCTAGCAAGCCAACCATTAGGAACCCAGCTCTAAGTTTAATTCTCAATGCGAGTATAAGTTCGCATTGCGAATTCAACCTAAAGCTGAGTTTCAAATGGTTGGCTTGCTAGAATATAAAGAAGATTAAGAATATAGTGCTATATTCGTGATATTCGTTATCTTCGTCAATTCTAGCAATACAACCATTAGTGACCCAGATCTAAGTTGAATTTGCAATGCGAACATATACTCGCATTGCGAATTCAACTTAAAGCTGAGTTTCAAATGGTTGGCTTGCTAGAATTGATGAAGATAACAAATATCACGAATTCACGAATATAGCACTATATTCTCAATCTTCGTTATATTCTAGCAAGCCAACCATTAGGAACCCAGCTCTAAGTTGAATTCGCAATGCGAGTATATGTTCGCATTGCGAATTAAACTTAGCGCTGAGTTCCTAATGGTTGTTGCTAGAATATAGCGAAGATTGAGAATATAGTGCTATATTCGTGATATTCGTTATCTTTGTCAATTCTAGCAATACAATCATTAGGAACCCAGCTCTAAGTTGAATTCGCAATGCGAGTAATACAGGTTATATTAATGGCATGGCGAATTCAACTTAGAGCTGAGTTCCTAATGGTTGTTGCTAGAATATAATAAAGATTGAGAATATAGTGCTATATTCGTGATATTCGTTATCCTGGTCAATTCTAGCAATATAACCATTAGGAACTCAGCTCTAAGTTTAATTCGCAATGCGATTATAAATTCGCGTAACATTCGCAATATATAGAAAAATGACGAATATTCGATTTTGACGAATATATGACAAATATTCAATCGAATATTCGTGAAATATCGCGAAATCGAATATGACACCTCCCACTCATCACTATTGGCCACTGCAAGATGTGCCATCGCCCATCCTCATGCAGTTGTAAGCGACAGTTACAGCGAAGTCACAGTCGAGGAAAGTGACACAGACACCGGCTTTTGCAAATAAAAACTTATTTACTGAAACACAGCAATATAACCTACAGATCTAAACTACAGTTATCATGAAAAAAAGTTACATACACTCAGCCTGAAGCTCAGACCCCGGTGTTGCACAGCACGGCGCCCTCTAATGGTAGCCCGAACAATTTACCTACTGCGAGCAGAGTTAACACTGCCTCGCTATACCTGTTATTACCCTAAAGTACAGGAACGATTGTTTGGGGTATAATATACAGGCTAGCCCGCGGAGCAACACAGGAGCTTATAATCTTATTAGCCTATACCGTGTTTCCCCTCCTCTTCCCAAAACTGGTAATGTGGTACTTGCCTAATATGTTACTCCCGATAAATATGCTGGGATGACTGCAGATGATGGTGAAGTCCTTTCTGCTCTCCGGAGCGAACTACAACTTTAACTGTTAAGTCCTTGTAATGAATGATCCACAACATGTAAAGCCTGCCACACACATAGACCCTATCTATCTAGCTAATTGTAGGTCTAAACTCAGTCTCTGATACTTCAGGCACCAGTCTTACAATGTAATACGTGCATGATTTTACTGACCCGGGTCTGCTCTGTTTCCACTGATTTCGCATCGAACAGTCTTTCAATCAATCATGCGGTACCACAGAACAGGTAATCCGATCCTCATCTCTTAGCAGTACTCCTCACAGGCGTCCTCTCTCCTGGTCAGCATTTGTATTTTGGACTTGATCAGCTCCCTTTGGCTGCAGTACTGGTCACAAAAGAACGCTTCCAAGTAGTGATGATCGAGCACCAAAGTATTTGGGTGTTCGGGTGTTCAGCCCGAACACATTGCTATATTCGTGTGCTCGGCCAAGCACCCGAGTATAATGGAAGTCAATGGGAGACAACCAAGCACCCCCTGCTCTGAAGAGGAGGGTGCCTGGTCCATTGGAAAAGGTCAGAAAGTGACAGAAACACCACTGAAATTGATTGGAAACAGCATGGGGACGATGTCTGGATGCATCTTGGAATCCCAGGTCGCTGCTGGGAGCCATGTTGTCCGAGTTGTACGCCAATTTTACAGACTGACAAAAATATGCACAAAACCCCCAAAAACAGAAATTTCACAGGAAAAATTGTTAGGAAACATTCTTTCCTGTATATTCAATTGTATATAAAGTGCAAGTGCTGCCAAAAATTACAAGCAAGATGCACTCCGAAACAGCCTGTATATCACATAAAGGAGGGCCTCATTCACATTGTGGTACAATTGTTCAGGTAGTGGGACTCCTACACTCATAAAGCCTATGCACTAAATGAAAGGGCAGCCAAAAATTACAAGGAATCGGCACTACAATACACCTTTTATTACACATAAAGGAGGGCATTATACACACCCTTGAAAAATTATGATTGGTGGCCTGCTGGTGACCCTCAAAAACATTTGGAGCAAGGGCCTGCTGGTGACCCTCTAAAACATTAGGGGCAAGGGCCTGCTGCTTAGCTGACCCACTTAAACATTATATGCAAGTGCCTGCATTTGAGCTGACGCTCTAAAACATTATATGCGAGTGCATGCTGTTCAAATTACGTTCTAAAACATTATATGTGAGTGCGTGCTGTTTAGCTGACCCTATAAAAAAAATTGAGTTGAGGGCCTGCAGTTTAGCTGACCCTATAAAAAAATTTGAGTTGAGGGCTTGCAGTTGAGCTGACCCTATTAAAGAATTAGAGTAGAGGAATGTAAACAATCTGGATGAGGAGGAGGAGTAGAAAGCAAGATTCAACAATTTACTCTTTTTTAGTGGTGGAAAAGGTGCATGGGAATACACTACAGTAGATTGAGTACATAATAAATGATAGATTAAAATTGCCTTTATGTTCATCATCAGCTCAGCTCTTCTCTGGTGGCGTTGAGAAGTCAGGGGCAATCCCGATCTTGTTCATTTTTATCTGAGTCCACCTGTCAGCATTGCCAGTGGACAAGCGAAGTTCTGTCATAATGCTACCAGCAGCAGTAAATACACGCTCAGACAAAACGCTGGCAGCAGGGCAGGCCGGCACCTCCAAGGCGTAGAGCGCAAGTTCGTGCTACATGTCCAGCTTGGACACCCAGTAGTTGTAAGGCACTGAGGGATCATTTAGAAGGCTGACACAGTCTGCTATGTTCACCATCTTCCAAAACTTTTCCTAATTTTACCACTAGGCCTCGCTTCAGGGTGAGGTTGCTGGTGGGAGTGTCATGAATGTGTCCCATGCCTTGGAGAGTGTTGCCCTGCCTTTTTTGAACTTTCTCAGTTGCCTAAGGAAGTACGGACTGCCAGCTGTGTTGTCAGATAGAAAATTTTGGAGCAATCTCTCAATAAGTACCTTCTGGTATTGTACCGTTTTACTTGTCCTCTCCACCACAGGAATGAGAGATGAGAAGTTCTCTTTGTAGCAGAGGTCAAGAAGGGTAAACATTCAGTAATCCGTGTTATCTAAAATGCGTATAACGCGAGGGTCACGGGAAAGGCAGCCTAACATGAAGTCAGCTATGTGTGCCAGAGTACCAACTGGCAAGACGTCGATGTTGACATCAGGATGACTCTCCATCTCCTCATCCTCCTCCTCCTCTTCTGCCCATCCGCTGAACAGATGGAATTAAAGTTCCATGGGTACTTCCCTCTGCAGCAGAGGCAACTGTCTCCAGCTCCTCCTCCTCCTCCTCTTCATGGTCAAATTTGCGCTAAGAAGACAAACTGTGGGTGGTATGGCTATCACCCTGTGTAATGTCCTCCCCCATTTCCTTGTCTGCCACATTCAGTGCATCCTACTTAATTGTGAGCAGTGATCGTTTGAGTAGACACAGCAGTGGATGGTTACACTGATAATAGTGTTATCGCTACTAACCATCTGTGTAGATGCATGAAAGTTTTTTAAATCCTCAGAGGTCTGACATCAATGCTCACACCTTGCTTGTGAATAGTGGCAGTTGACTCGAAAGGCGACGACCATGTTGCAGCTGGTATTCCACAATAGTGATGAGCAGCAGGGGAAATATTCGAATTCGCAATATTTCGCAAATATTCGTTAGAATTATCGTCATATATTTGCGAATATTCGTATTCGAGATTATTCTATTGATTGTGAAAAAATTGGCAATGAAATATTCGCGTAATACCAATATTCTAAAACCCAAATATATAGCACTATGGAATATAGTGCTATATATTCTTTTTTTAGAATATTAGTAATTTTTTCCCATATGAAGTCATGATTCCCCCCTGGTAAGTTACTTTTGAGCCAATGACTGTTCACATTAAATTGAAAAATATGCCAAATATTCTAAAAAACAAATATTTAGCACTTCTATAGTGCTATATACTCTTGTTATAGAATATTCGCATTACGCGAATATTACATTGCCGATTTTTCGCATAAGAGAAAAAAAATTTAAATAGTGAAGAATATTCTAATTCACTACAGACTACAATATTGCAGCCTTCTCACATTGGCCCACAAGTTCCAGCGCGTTCTTACGTCTCACAACAGTCGGTGAGCTGGAAGCTGCAAGCGCTGCTGTAGCGTTGACGACAGACCGGCTGAAGCTCTGGACAGCTTGGAGAAATGGGCACATTTTGGCTCCCGACCTCCCACTGCTGCCACCCTGCTGACTCCCGGCTACGCTACCGACTTGCTGGCTCCATCGCTACCTGACGGGCAAGCTGCCACCCTCTTCTCGAGATGATGATGGAGCCCCTTCGTCACCCGGTTTCCAAGTGCGATCAGCTACATCATCGTCGTCGGGTACTGTCTGTACGTCACTGATATCCTCCTCAACCGTCTCTGGGTCAGGAGCCTGACCGCTCACAACACCAGCTCTCACGACACTCTCCTCATTACTACTTGCCCGTCTAGTGGAGGAAGCGGCGGATGTCTTCTCCACATCTTGGCTTGCCAGTAGCTGCTGACTGTCTTCTAGTAGCTCGTCTTCACTGTATAGTGGAGTTGAGCCCACAGCATATAATACTTCTCTAGCTGAGGGAACAGAAAAGAATAGAGGCAGGTTGAGGACAGGTGAGGGTACAGGGCCTGCTCCTGGGCCATGCCAACTAAGGGTTGTGTCTGACGAACCCACTGACTCTTGGCTGGGGGTGTCTGATATCACGAAGTCAAAGATTGAGTCAACCATTCAAAAACTGCTGGGTTGCTGGTCACGACACGACCACTAGCTGACACTGGGAGCTCAGGCCTCTCAAAGTGACCCCTGCTGCCACGGCCCCATACTCTGCTGCGACCTCTGCCTGCGCCAGAAACATTTAGGCCTCTGCCACTCCCTTGTGCAGGGCCTGGCACTCTGTCTGACATACTGTGAGATCAAATAAATAAATAAAAGGAAATTAAAACACCCCAAAAAGTCTGTAATTTTCTCACTTCACCACATGCTAGTCAGCCCTTTTTCCCCTACTAAAAAGGAAATTAAAACACCCCAAAAAAGTCTGCAATTTTCTCACTTCACCACATGCTAATCAGCCCTTTTTCCCCCACCAATGCACACAAAAAGGTCTTTAAAACATATAACTGCACCGCTGAACGCCAAATATATTTTTCTTTTGCCACTAATACATGCCACATAAGGCTTTAGAACATATAACTGCACTGCTGAACTGCACCACTGAACGGCAAATATATTTTTTCTTTTTCCACTAATACACGTAAAAAGGCTTTAGAACATATAACTGCACCGCTGAACGGCAAATATATTTTTCTTTTACCACTAATACACGCTACAAAAGGCTTTAGAACATTTAACTGCACCGCTGAACTGCACCGCTGAACGGCAAATATATTTTTTCTTTTTCCACTAATACACATAACAAAAGGATTTAGAACATATAACTGCACCGCTGAACGGCAAATATATTTTTCTTTTACCACTAATACACGTCACAAAAGGCTTTAGAACATTTGACTGCACCGCTGAACTGCACCGCTGAATGGCAAATAAATTTTTTCTTTTTCCACTAATACACGCCACAAAAGGCTTTAGAACATATAACTGCACTGCTGAACGGCAAATATACTGTATTTTTGCCCCATAAGATGCACCTTTTTTCCCCCCTAAAATGGGGGGAAAACGCTAGTGCGTCTTAGGGGGTGAATGCAGGGCAAAGATTACTTACATGGAAGCATGCGCTGCGTCCACCGGGCTCTCCCTCTTCCGGTAACTCACATGTCTGTGCGGCGCATTGCTTATGCTTATAGCATAGGGAGAGGGAGAGCCCGGCAGCCGCAGTGTATACAGTAAAAGACCGGCCGGCCCTGTCTGGTGCTTTTTGACAGGGACCGGCCGGCAGATTGGCGATGAAGAATGGTGGGAGCCAAGGAGCAGGCAGATGAGGGGCGGAGCAGGCTTTCCTGCCACACATGCTTGCTCCGCCTCTAAGTTTTCATACTGCCTGCTTCTGTGTATGGAGGGATGATGAGATGATGGGGAGCTGATGAGAAGATGGGGAGCTGATGAGAGGTTGGGGGCTGATGAGAGGCTAGGGGGCATAGAAGAGGCTAGGGGTCTTAGAAGAGGCTAGGGGCTGATGAGAGGTTGCTGGGGGCAGATAAGAGGCATTGGGGCTGATCTGAGGTCTGAATGGGGGTCTCATTTATATTGGGGCTCTTATATGAGGTCTGATTGGGGGTCGTACACTTTGGGGTCTGAGCTGAGATCTGATTGGGGGTCTGATCTGAGGTTTTATTGGGGTCTTATTAACATTGGGGGTCTGATTGGGGCTCTCAGCTGAGATATAATTAATATTAGGGGTCTGATTTGTGGTCTGACCTGAGGTGCAATGAAAATATTTTTTCTTATTGTCCCTCTCTAAATCCTAGGTGCGTCTTATGGGCCAGTGCGTCTTATACGGCGAAAAATACGGCATTTTACTTTTGCCACTAATACATGACACAACGGCTAATAAGCCCATTTTTTACCACTAATACAAGCCAAAAAAAGCTTTAGAACATATAACTGTACCGCACAAGGGCCAATAAGAAGTAGAAATATTTCCTTCTAATAAACCCTGTTAATGGCTGTAACACCCCCAAAAAAGAATGGTTTGCTGGAATTACAGAGCTGTATAATGGCAATTTTGGTCTAGTGATGGACGAACATCGGCCGGGACGGTTCGCGAACCGCGCGTTCGCAGTGGGCCCCATTGACTTTAATGGCAGCTGAACCTGAAAAACCTTCACATCATATTTGCAGCCACCAAATACTTACTAGAAGTGCACAAATAGTTCCACAATATGGACAGTGACATACCAGAGGGGGAACAGTGGCAAAAATTCCCCCCAAAAATATGTATTTTAATCAGGGGCCATTTTTATGCATCTTAAAGGTAAACTCTCAAAAATGTGCCCTGATGGAGCCTAGAAAAATTGTATCTTAGGCCATGGCAGTACAGGCCCCTAAAATTATGCATTCACCTGACAGAAAAGAACTTGTGATGATGTGGCTGGTGGTACATTAAGCGGGCACCGGCTAAAAAGTTTACTGTAGGCCAGTACAGGCCCCAAAAATTAGGCGGCATTCACCTGACAGAAAATTGTGATGATGTGGCTGGAGGTAGATTAGGCGGTCACTGGCTAAAAATCTTACTGTAGAGCAGTACAGGCCCCAAAAATTAGGCATTCACCTGATAGAAAAGAACTAGTGATTATGTGTCTGGAGGTACATTAGGCGGTCACTGGTTAAAAATTTTACTGTAGGCCACTGGAGTACAGGCCCCAAAAATTAGGCATTCACCTGACAGAAAAGGCCTTTTATGCCGCTGTATATGTATAACACAAGGACTATTCTTTGTTCTGGGTGGTGGCGGATATATGTGGGCTGGCATGAGGAAATTCAATTACACTTGGTTGTCACAGGTGTTGAATTCCTCCTAGATCCATGCCCCATTCATTTTTAGAAATGTGAGGTAGTCCACACTGTCGTGAGTTAGGTGAGTGGCTTATTGGTCACGATCCCTCTGCTGCGCTAAATGTCCTTTCGTAAAGGACACTCGACGAGGGGCAAGCCAAGAGTTCCATGGCAAATTGTGCCAGCTCTGGCCACAGGTCAAGCCTGCATATCCAGTAGTCCAGGGGCTCCTCACTTCTCAGAGCGTCCACATCGGCCGTTAACCCGATGTAGTCGGACACCTGTCGGTCTAGGCGTTCCCTGAGGCTGGATCCAG
Source organism: Bufotes viridis (assembly GCA_033119425.1). Classification (NCBI taxonomy): domain Eukaryota; kingdom Metazoa; phylum Chordata; class Amphibia; order Anura; family Bufonidae; genus Bufotes; species Bufotes viridis. The sequence goes on from CM065591.1 coordinate 184,288,932, forward strand.
AAGGCAGCTGTCAATGGGTTGGCTGCAAGAATGATCTCATATCCGAAGTGACCAACACATCTTCAAACCGCCCTCTTCTTGCAGGCGCGGTCGGATAGGTACCCGCACCTGTTTTGCTGTGGGTGGAAATTCCTCTGCCAGCGCCCACAACAGCAGAATGCAGCATCTTTCACACCAAGACCTGGAAATGCTGCTCTCTTCCAGCCCTCTGTGATGCTGGTTACATATCCCCCTTTTTGTGTTTGTACCGGGGGGGTCTAAGTATGTTGCCACCCAGTATTAGTCCTTGCCCTTTATGGTTTTTATATGGGGGTCCCTCTTCAAACACTGGAGCATGAAGGCCCCCATTTGCACTAAATTGGAAGCTCCTGCTCATCGCCCAGGAGAATGTCATCCTCGGTCTCCTCCCCCCAGCCAAGGACAACACCAGGGATCCCCGAAAAGTCTAAAGTCCCCCTCCTACCCCCAGCCACCATCCTCCTCTGACTCCTCTTCAGACTCCTGCTGACTTGTCTCAGATGGAGTAGCCCCCCTGGAAATTCACTCAGCATTGCGACTTCCTCATCTTCCAGCTCCCACTCCTCGATGGCTTGATCAATGACACAACGCAATGCATGCTCCAGAAAGAAGGTGTTAGGTACGATGTCACTGATGGCGCCCTGGCTGTGACTGACCTGTTTGGTGATCTCATCAAATGGCCGCAGAAGTCTGCATGCGTCGCGCATGAGCATCCACTGGCGCAGTGAAAAGAAACCAAGCTACCCAGAACCTGTCCTGCTGCAGAGTTCGTACAGGTAGTCATTAATGGCATGTTGCTGCTGGAGTAGCCTATCAAGCATATACAAGGTGGAGTTCCAGCACCTCGGGCTGTCACAAATCAGACGCCTGTCGGGCAGATGGTGTCGCTGCTGAACGTCAGCAAGGCAAGCCATGGCCGTGTAAGATCTTACAAAATGGGCAGAGATTTTCATGGCCTGCCGCAAGACGCCCAGGACCCTTGGTTATTTGGCAACGAATCGCTGCACGACTAAGGATGTTTGCCATGCACGGCACGTGTGTCATTTTGCCCTGTTTCAGTGCGCTTAGCAGATTGGCACTGTTGTCACACACCACTTTACTAACTGTCAAATTGAGCGGGGTTAGCCACTGAGCAGCCTGTGACCGCATAGCTGAAAGCAGTGCAGGACCAGTGTGGCTCTTGGCTTCCAGGCACAACAGCCGCAGCACAGCATGGCAGCGTCTCACCTGGCACGTTGAATAGGTTCTGGGGAGCTTGGGAGACCAGCGGAAGAGGCGGTAGCAGTGGAACAGGAGGAGTCAGCCAAGGAGAAGACGGAGGATGGAGTAGGAGGAAGAGAAGAAGAAGCAAGTCTGCATGCAATATGTGGCGGTAACACCAAATCCATCACGGGAGCCACGGGTTACATGCTTGACGGCCGTCATAAGGTTCACCCAGTGGGCAGTAAAAGTTATGTACCTTCCCTGCCCGTATTTGCTAGACCACGTGTCTGTGGTCAGATGTATCTTGGCACCGACACTGTGTGCCAGAGATATATTCACTTGCCGCTAAATGTAGCCATATAGCTCTGGGATGCCGTTCTGGGAGAAATATTTCCTTCCGGGGACCTTCTATTGCGGTGTGCCAATGGCCACAAGTTTTCTAAACGCCTCTGAGTCCACCAGTTTATATGGCAATAGTTGGCAGGCTAGCAGTTCCGATAAGCCAGCGATCAGCCATTGGGCAAGAGGGTTATCTGGTGTCATCAACTTTTTACACTCGAACATTTGGGCCACAGAGGCCAGCCTTCTGCCAGATGAACGCGACGACGGCACGGTGGAAGGTGGAGTGGAGGACAAATGGGAAGAGAGAGTAGAAGAGGCAGGACGTGGAGCGCCGGGAATGTGGCTTTGGGGGTTCTGACAGCGTTGCTCACACTGGGCTCGGTGATGGGAGGCCAGGTGCCTTCTTAAGGCGGTCATCCCTAAGGGAGTGTTGGGCGTACCGCGACTTATGCGTTGACAGCACAGGCTGCAGATGGCAACACTATTGTCAGCAGCTGACACATTAAAAAAAGCCCACACTGCGGAGCCATGTGCCGGCGTCCTGGGAGCGCCAGATGTGACCGCGCAGGGTGGATGGCTAGCTCCAGATACATTTGCAGTTTGCTTTTTCCCTCCTGTGCACTGCGAGTTCTGCCTGCTTCTCCTCCTTCTCCTTCCTCTCTGCTGCTCCATCTCTCCCTCTGAACTCCCCTCCTCTTCCTCTCATGTGGCACCCACATGACATTCATCGATACGTCATCATTGTCACATTCACCACCACTGATATTAGAGATCTCGGAGTAGGCAGCAACACTAGGGACCTCCCTTCTTGGGCTGATCTGGGTACTGTCGTCAGACCGCTGGGTGGTGGCTATTGCTACCTCCTCTTACTCATCTGATGCCAACAATGGCTGTACATCGGTAAGGTCTGGGAATGGATGGGAAAATAATTCCTCTGACTCGAGTGGAGGGGCTATGGTGGTGGTGGTGTCTTTGGGGGTGCACACAGCAGAGAGTAAGACCAACTCTGGTGCGTACTTTGACGTAATCACACGAACCTTCTCCAACTTCCCACTTAGGCTCCTGTCTAGTGCACCTGCCCGACCCCTACCACCCCTGCGGAATGGCCTGCCTCTTCCTCTGCCTGTCATTTTCAAAATGACCCTGTGCCAAATTCCCTAGAGAAGAGCAGTATTTGTGGAAGCAGCTATATTGCAGGCCTCAATCAGTATTTGGTGGAAGCAGGTATATTGCACCCCTCAATCAGTATTTTGTGGAAGCAGGTATATAGAACCTCTTAATCAATATTTGGTGGAAGCAGGTATATCACACCCCTCAATCTGTATTTTGTGGAAGCAGGTATATAGAACCCCTAATCAATATTTGGTGGAAGCAGGTATATCGCACCCCTCAATCAGTATTTTGTGGAAACAGGTATATAGAACTCCTGAATCAATATTTGGTGGAAGCAGGTATATCGCACCCCTCATTCAGTATTTTGTGGAAGAGGGTATATCAAACCCTTAATAATTATTTTGTGGAAGCAGGTATATTGCACCCTCAATCAGTTTTGGGGGCAACAGGTATATTACACCCGTTGCAAATAATTGTTCCAATAGCGCTTGTCCCTCTATATATCTGCGGTATCGCAGCAGAACCGCACACAACTACTGCACAATACTGCGGCATCAGGAGAAGACCACCGAGTGGCACAATGACAGAGTCTGGATTTGGCAGATTCAGGAGAAGGCCACTGAGTAGAACAATGACCGAGTCTGGAGGTTGCAGCAGTATGAGGAGGCCAAAGAGTGACACAATGACAGAGTGTGGAGGTGGGGGCAGCAGCAGGAGCTTTAGGAGTAGGCCACAGAGTGGCACAATGACAGAGTGTGGAGGTGGCAGCAGTATAAGGAAGCCACCAACTGGCACAATGATAGAGCCTGGAGGTGGCGACAGCAGCAGTAGCAGCATCAGGAGAAGGCCACTGACTGGCACAATGACAGAGTGTGGAGGTGGTGGCAGCATCAGGAGACCTCAGAGTGGCAAGGTGACTAAGTGTGGAGGTGGCAGCAGCATCAGGACGCCACAGAGGGGCAAGGTGACATAGTGTGGAGGTGGTGGCAGCATCAGGAGGCCACAGAGTGGCAAGGTGACATAGTGTGGAGGTGGCAGCAGCATAAGGAGGCCACAGCATGAGGAGGCCACAGAGTGGCACAATGACGAGAGATTGCGGAGGTGGCAGAAGCATGAGGAGGCCACAGAGTGGCACGACGACGAGAGATTGCAGAGGTGGCAGCAGCATGAGGACTCCATGGAGTGGCCGCCGGCTATTCATTCTTTGTGAATATGGGACACAACAGAAGGTTAAAATTTCTCAACTTTATAAAGTGCTGCTTAAAAGACGATTTAATAATATACGTTCTCCGACACAAAAGGCTTGGCAAATAGATTGTCCGTGAATTTCCCTCGAATATTTGGATAATATATTGGCGAATTTAAGTTTACTTTCTTATAATTTTACTCAAGTTTTGGTTCAACTTAATAATAAATATTTAATACATTTAATAATAAAAATTTAGTGTTGCCTAAGACAGGAGAGAATCCCCAGTCTTCGGTTTATTCGACGACCTGGCTGCGATGGAGAAAGCATTCCAAAAACTATTTCTCTCCACCTGGAGACGAATCCTGTCAAGATTGATACAAGTGTGGTATTGGCTGCTCATCGAGCCAGATACTTCTGGAGGAACCTGCCTGGCATGAACAGTCCTCTAGTAGCTACAGACAATGAGAAGACAAAGCTTCAAAATAGCTTGGAGCCCGGAAGAGTCGCAAAGTTCATCAAGATAGAAACCATAACTACCAGTCCCTGGTCTCTTAGTCAGGAAAACCTCACGAGTTCCCAGTGATCATGAATGGGAAGGAGGACATCCTGTGGTTCACGGAGATAGAGAGGGTCTTTGGATTCCCTCGCACTATACATACGTCTCAGAAATGAACCGCTGCTCCCGACAGCAGCTCCTGGGAAGGTCATGTAGTGTCCCGATCATCCGGCATCGATTTGCCCCGCTGAAAGGTTTATTTTGAAAGTGTGTAGAAGCCACAGGGGGCCCACACGCAGCAGATTTATCATGGAGATATCATGGATATTTTGCCACATATAACTACAGCGCTGAATGCTGAATAAAACTTGTCAACCGAAATACGTCAGTAAAGATTTTACCACATGTAACCACAGACGTGAACGCTGAATAAAATTTGTTTTTCGACCAAAATACGTCAATAAAGATTTCACCACAGATAACCGCAGCGCTGAACGCTGAATAAAATTTGTTGTTCGACCGAAATACGTCCCAAAAGGTTTTACCACATGTAACCGCAGCGCTGAACACTGAATAAAATTTATTGTTCGACTGAAATACGTCAATAAAGATTTTACCACATATAACCGCAGTGCTGAATTCTGAATAAAATTTGTTTTTCAACCAAAATACGTCCCAAAAGATTTTACCACATGTAACCGCAGCGGTGAACACTAAATAGAATTTGTTTTTCGACCAAAATACGTCAATAAAGATTTTTCCACATATAACCGCAGCGCTAAACGCTGAATAAAATTTGTTGTTCGACCGAAATACGTCCCAAAAGCTTTTACCACATATAAGGAGATTTTATGTCTATGTTCATAACAGAGTTCAAAGAATCAGGAGGTCTACACAGCCTACCCAGTGGCCCTATGTACCAACTCACCTGCAGACCATGCTACAACAGCTGTTCCTGTAGCCCACCTTAAAGATACCACGTGGCTCACAGGACCACCATTCCTCTACAGGCCTGTACTTGACACTCTTGAGAAAAACTCATTTGAGCTGCTAGAACCAAACGTTGATGCAGAGATTCGTTCTCATATTTCTGTAGTCACCACAAAAGTTTCTAACAGAGAGCTTGGATCCAAACGATTCAACAAGTTTTCTAGGTGGAACTCACTGAACAAAACTATAGTTGGCTTGATCCACATAGCCAAATCTTTTATAGCCACACCTACAAGATCAGAGCACTGCAAAGGTTGGCATTACTGTCACAAGGCCCATACAGTGGATGTGCTCACACAGGCAAGAGACGTTGTCATATGTTGTATCCAACAGGAGGTTTATGTTCAAGAACTTGAACTCCTCCAAAATCAAGAGTGTTCCTAAGGACAGTTCCCTCAAGAGACTTGACCCCTTTGTAGATGCTAATGAACTGAGAGTAATGAATGTAATCCTATAATACTCCCAAGCAATCATATTGCATCTTTACGAGTGCAAACCCTAGCAGATGCCTTCTGGGATAAATGTATGAAACAATACCTCTCTACACTACATGTCCAGGATAAATGGCAAATCAGCAAACCCAACATGGAGGTTGGTAATGTTGTCCGTGTCAAAGACCCTCAGTCAAAAAGAAATGACTGGCCTTTGGGACTGATAACCAAGGTCTTCCCAAGTGAAGATGGGAAAGTCAGAAAGGTGGAAGTTAAAGTCTGCAGGCAACATGAGCCTAAACTATTCCTCAGACCCATACTGAACTGATTTTGTTGCTCTCGCCAGAAGTGACTGAATGTGGTATTCTATAGATACCAGGCGGGGAGTGTCATGCCTTCAGCAAGTTTATTGTTAATTTATTCATAGTTTTCTCTGCTGATTGTGTAACAGCAGCCTCTAGTGGCCATTTTACATACAATTGCAGCTATTCATACTAGAAGTTTGGTCTACTCCAGCTTCCATACCTCAGTGACATCATCAGCCCTGCACCTAGGAGCCATCTTCCTCATTTACAGCCATCTTTCCAGAGGTTAGCACATGGTCTGGAAGCCTCTGGAGTCATCCTCCACATCTAAGCTCACGGTAGCATCGCTAGTATGTCACATAGCCACATTACAATCTGTTTGCATATGTATTTTGCATAGCTTTTCCCTCCTTTATAGCAGCTTACGGTTAGAAGCTAGGGACCATGCTTGTTATGCAGATAGAATAACATGCTCCGGTTAGATATGTATCTGTGTTTGTATGTGCATTGCTATGCACAGAAATGTATTATATGCATTGCTATATGTCAGACCCCATTAGTAAGTGCATTGTTTTTCTGTTCCCCAGTTTCATCACTTATATATCCTTGCAATAAAGACAAGTTGGATGTTACTCCGTTGTCAATCCATTGCTGGGAAACGTTAAGCTGTCTGTCAAGTTATGTACCTTCACACATAAGGAGGATAGAACACTATTGTTTAACCCCTTAAGGACACAGCCCTATTTCACCTTAAGGACCAGGCCATTTTTGCAAATCTGACCAGTGTCACTTTAAGTGTTGATAACTTTAAATCGCTTTACTTATGCAGGCCATTCTGAGATTGTTTTTTTATCACATATCGTACTTCATGACACTGGCAAAATGGAGTCAAAAAGTTCATTTTTATTTATAAAAAAATACTAAATTTACTAAAAATTTGGAAAATTTGCAATTTTCCAAGTTTCAATTTCTTTATTTCTATAATACATAGTAATACCTCCAAAAATAGTTATTACTTTACATTCCCATATGTCTACTTCATGTCTGGGTGATTTTGGGAATGATATTTTTTTGGGGGGATGTTACAAGGCTTAGAAGTTTAGAAGCAAATCTTGAAATTTTTCAGAAATTTTCAAAACCCAATGTTTAGGGACCAGTTCAGTTCTGAAGTCACTTAGTGAGGCTTACAGAATAGAAACCACCCAAAAATGACCCATTCTAGAAACTACACCCCTCAAGCTATTCAAAACTGATTTTACAAACATCGTTAACCCTTTAGGTGTTCCCCAAGAGTTAATGGCAAATGGAGATAAAATTTCAGAATTTAGATTTTTTGGCAAATTTTCCATTTTAATCTATTTTTTCCAGTAACAAAGCAAGGGTTAACAGCCAATAAAAATTCAATATTTATTGCCCTGATTCTGTAGTTTGCAGAAACAACCCATATGTGGCCGTAAACTACTGTAGGGGCACACCGTGGGGCGTAGAGGGAATGGTGCGCCATATGGTTTTTGAAAGGCAGATTTTACTGGACTGGTTTATTTACACCATGTCCCATTTGAAGCCCCCCTGATGCACCCCTAGAGTAGAAACTCCATAAAAGTGACCCCATATAAGAAACTACACCCTCAAGGTATTCAAAACTGATTTTAAGAACTTTGTCAACCGTTTAGGTGTTGCACAAGAGTTATTGGCAAATGGGGATGACATTTGAGAATTTAATTTTTTGCCAAATTTTCAATTTTACCCATTTTTTCCACTAACAAAGCTAGGATTAACATCCAAACAAGACTGTACCTTTATTGCACTGACTCTGCCATTTACAGAAACACCCCATATGTGGTCATACACTACTGTACGGCCACACGGCAGGGCATAGAGGGAAAGGAGCGCCGTCTGGTTTTTGGAGGGCTGATTTTTATGGACCGCTTTATTTACACCGTGTCCTGTTTCAACCCCCTGATGCACCCCTGGAGTAGAAACTCCCTAAAAGTGACCCCATTTTGGAGACTACGGGATAAGGTGGTGGTTTTGTTTGGTCTATTTTTACATAGGATTTTTGGTTGCTCTATATTACATTTTTGTGAGGTAAGGTTACCACAAATTGAAATTCTGAAATTTCATCTCCATTTGCCATTAACTGTTGAGGAACACCTAAAGGGTTAATAAAGTTTGTAAAATCAGTTTTGAATACCTTGAGGGCTGTATTTTCTTAGATGGGGTCACTTTTAGGGAGTTTCTACTCTAGGGGTGCATCAGGGGGGCTTCAAAAGGGACATGGTGTCAATAAAAAAAGGCCATCAAAATTGGCCTTCCAGAAACTATGTCGGTCCTTTCCTTTTGCGCCCTGCCTTTTAGTGATACAGCAGCGGAGTCTAGGGTCACACAGCTGTGATGCAAGAAAACTTTTTTTTTCCCACTAACTTTTCCTGCCTAGCCCAACCTTTTCCTAATTACCTGGCTGATCAGATGGGGGGTGGATGGGTGCTGGGGGCAAGGATGGGTGCTGGGGGCACAGATGGGGTGATGCTGGAACCACACGTGCACAGCGCTCCTCTCTCCTCCGCTCCGGGAAACAAAAGGAGGAGGAGAGGAGCGCTGCTATTATTTGAATCTCCCGCCGGCCCGCCCACCTACTAATCAGAGGCGATCCTGAGAGGTGATGTCATCATCACCTTCAGGATTGCAGGATGGTGATTGGTGGTGTATTATCACACCACCGTTCACCATCCTGGTCCGGGCTATCAAGTCCTCAGAGACCCAAATAACCCAGAAATGTCACAGGACCCCCGCGCATTGGCCCCAGGTGCCTGCAGAATGCTTTGACAGCACTGCTTTCACGGCAGTGATCGGAATACACAGGGCGTACAGGTACGCCCTATGTCCTTAGTACCAGGACATTAGGGCGCACCTGTACGCCCTATGTCCCAAAGTAGTTAAATCACTTTTTTCGCTTAACATATTTTTAAAGAGTTTGGTTACGTTATTTTAAAATTCCATGTCAATATCTATATTTAAACAAAAACCATAACATCGTACAGTTTTTGCACTGCCCACTAAGCCTAATAATAACTATCACTTTTTACAGACCCCATTTGGTCTGTACTGATCATTGTACTGCAGTTATCTGATTATCTGTCATTCTAATCCTGCCTATCACCTTTGTGTATAGATAAGACAGGATCCACCATTCACAATAGGTGATATCACATCTTAGAGTACTTTCACACTTGTAGTTGAGTGGATCCGTCTGTTTATTTGCACAGACGGATCCGCGACCTATAATGCAAACGCTTGTATCCGCTCAGAACGGATCCGCTTGCATGAGTTAAAAGAAAAATGACAAAGTCCAAAATGGATCTGTTTTGAATTACATTGAAAGTCAATGGGGAACAGATCCGTTTTCAAATGCACCATATTGTAGTTACATTGTAATTCAAAACGGATCCGTTAGGCTCCGCCTCTTCAGACGGACACCAAAATGCTGCATGCTGCGTTTTGGTGTCCGCCTCCAAAACAGAATAGAAGCGAAACGGAGCCTAACTGATGCATTCTGAACGGATCCTTATCCATTCAGAATGCATTGGGGCTTAACTAATCCGTTTTGGACCGTTTGTGAGAGCCCTGAAATGGATCTCACAAACAGAATCCAAAATGCTAGTGTGAAAGTACCCTTGGCTATTCTTTCCTTGTACAATGACCTCTGCATAGGTCACATAGCATGCTTAGAAAACTCTCCCATAGACGTCAATGAGGTCCCCTCCTGACCATTGTGTCTATGTACCATGGGGCTGCTGTAAGGCAATTTTCTTAATACTTTCTAAATTCCGTTAGGAACAGCTCAGGCAAGATGGCCGCCCCCATAATCATGTTAAAAAAACAGAATAAATAAATCTGCAATTAGAAGGTTAAAACAGATTATAAAAAATTATATTTGTGGCTATCTGGTTTTAACTGGCAGATAAAACTTTTGCGGACACTTTTCCTTTAATGCATACATTTCTGCTGGACACTGCCTGGTGGACTTGATCCATATCACCAACACTATAATATGTGTGTAGAACAGTGATTCCTTGTAGAACATGCAATACTTTGGCTGATATACCCTTTCTCATTCTTTCACCTGATTTCTTTTATCCAAAATGTGATGTTTTGGCTAGTATAGCTTATTTCATTTAAGATATAAACACTTCTACTTAAAGGATTTATCTCTCCCCAAGTAGTTTCCTTTCACCCCTAATATTAACACACTGGTCAGTTGGTATTGCTATTAGGGAAAATGATACAGACTTTTTAATACTGACATTGATTTTAATGGTCTTGACTTTTGTTATATATACTGTAGTTGTTTCACTGAATAAAGTAATGTAAAATGTAAGTGTATAGTTGCCATTGGGTGACCAATTTGCATATCCCCAAGAGGCACCAGATTGTTTGCCATTTAAATCATTGCTTATTATTTTAATATTTAAGTCTTGATATGAAGATTATCTGGTACATGTTAGAAGGCTAAATAATACAAGGCAACAATCCACCACATCTCATGAATGCAGACCACCATGGGGGAGGTTGTTGTAGTAAGACAGGCTGAACTGGATGGACAAAAGTCTTTTTCAGCCTTACAAACTATGTTACTATGTTACAATTTGGTTAAATCATGTGTGAGGAAAGAGTGTATTTGGGAAATGTTATTCTGTTGTGGGTGGCAGAAGATTATAAGGGCTTGAAATTATAGTCACAGCAAAAAAATATTTTTTTTCAGTAGTAATCAAACGTGTTAAACAAACCAGAACATGTTTTATATTATAGATTATTCAAAGTAGTCCCCTTTGGTTGTGATGATAGCTTTTCTGATCTAATCCACATTATGGCAATATCCACTCAACGAAGTAAAGAGAAATAAGAGTTCTGTCATTAACTCCCTTAGTGACCACCCATACTCATTTTTATGGTGGTCACTAAGGGGCCTTAGGCTGAGCCTAAGAGGTGCACGGAAAGGAATGCTAATCTGGACTGTTTAGTGCTTTACATGCCATGGGCAATGCCGCCCACCGCAAGTAAAGCGGTAACAGAGGGAGCAGACTCCCACTGTCTCCCATTGGCATCCCTCAAATGCGATCATGGGGTGCCGATGTGTGTAAAGGCTGGCTGGGGTCTGATATAGGCCCTAAACTAGCCTTGAGAATTTTCCAGGCTGGTCAATGTCAGTATAGCGCTGACATTAAAATGAAATACACTATAGGGATAGTGCATTGTATTTTAAAATCAATAAAAATGAAGTCTGTCATAGTCCGCTCGTGGGATTATTAATTGGTAAAAAAAAGTAAAAAAAACACATTTATTAAATAAAAAAAATTCCATTAAAAAAAAGCATTTCCCATTGAAAATACACTGTTCAATAAAAAAAATTACAAAACAAATCTCCCCCATATATTTGGTATCGCTGCGTCCGTAACAACTTACACTACATAAATAGCATGTAAATTATCCCCTACAGTGAATGCCGTAAAAAAAAAAAATGTAAATGACAGAATTGCTAATTTATTCTTTGTTGCCACCGAAAAAACTTAATAACAAGTGATCAACAAGCCTAATTTACTCAAACATTATACAAATTAAAAGAGGACTTCCAGTTCCGGCGCCAGCATGAGCGGCCGCGTGTGAGAACAGCTCCGCAGCATAAGCGCCCTATAACCTACTCCCCACACTTTTCCAGCTACCCATCGTGGAGGGTTGCTGGATATCCACATTTTCTACTTGATCCTTGGTCTATGGACTGGTTTTTGTTACCTATGGGGAGTAAATCTAAAAAAAATCCAGCAAAGGCTGACAAGGCGCCGGCGGGAACCAAGTTGGCGGCTCCACCAGCAGAGCCTGAAGAACCGCACTCCCCGGGCTCCTCGGATGAAGACTTTGCAGCTCTGCAGGACAAAGAAGCCCAGCCTCAGATAGACTATAAACATTTGGCGCTGGAAGTAGCCACACGCATTATTCCGGACTTACAAGAAGCCCTCTCATCTACCGTAGCCCAATCCCTGGCTGTGCTCCAGGTGGAAGTGAAACAACATGCGGCCCACTTGGATGAACTAGAAACCCGTCTGCTGGCAGTTGAAACAGACAATGGGGCGATAAAAAATCCCTTCTCATTAGCCATAGAAGAAAATAACAAACTTTGGGCAAAGATAGATGACCTGGAGAATCGCTCGCGAAGAAGCAATCTCCATATAGTGGGCTTGCCTGAACATATCCCGGCAAGAGAGCTGGTCGACATATGCGAAGTGGAACTGCCTAAAGTCCTGGGACTTATGGTGCCCAAATGTAAGGTGGAGAGGGCACACAGAGTAGGCCAAAGCCCAATATTGGACATGGAGGGACCCTGCCGCAAGACCCGCTCCCCCTCTGATTGCAATGTGCGCCCGCGCCAGGTGATCGTCAAATACCTGGACTATTCAGATATAGCAGCGCTACTGCGGGCCTACAAACAGCAGAGATATGGGGTACAACTACGGGGGCCACCGCATCTTAATCTTTGGAGACTTCTCTGCCGAAGTGAACAGGAGACGCCGAGCGTTTGCCCCGATCTGCTCTGCCCTTCACAAAGCGGGGACCCGTTTTGCACTTCTCTACCCGGAAACCTTACGGATATCCCTACCTGATGGGTCCACGAGAACCTTCGAGAACCCTGAAGAGGCGCATCAAGGCCTTAAGGATCTCCTTTTGGAACGAGCCCAGCTACCGGCGATTGAATTTCCAGGGCCCAACCAGTCTCCTCGACTCACAAAGACAGCCCAGAAGAACAACATGGGGAGAGACGCCGGTCACAGTCCCCACAGTTCACCCCACGGCGGAGTCTTAGAGGTCATACTTTCTTCATTCGGCAATTCTTAGTGCCGCTTCAGGCAGGACACCGAGTTGTTTTTTTCTTCTATCTGGGAACCGAGGGGTTCAGGGCGGTCTTGGTCAGAAGGTTTACATCGACCTAGACCGGCATCAATCGCCCCTGGGCCTGCTAACCATGGAAGGCCCGGGACTCTGGGAAGAGTTAAAGTGTAATATCTGTTATGATGGCCCTGTAGTTTTTGCTAGGATTATGTCAGCTGTATTACTAACGTGCTAGGACAGCTTTATTGATGGATTAACGTTCTATTGAGTGACATTGCAAATGATATCATTCGCTATGTTGGAAAAAGGAGAAGTCCTGAACGAGATGTTCTAGTTCACTTTACTACACGCGACAGGTTTGTCGCAGGTAGCTGTTTACTGTTACTATTACTACTTGTATATGTTACTTGGGGCTGGGGAAAAGCAAAGGGCTGGAGTAAATTCATCATGATAAATCGACGTCATAGACCACGGTTACATAAGCTCCCCAATGGATAGTCCTCTAAAGGTAGTCTCATGGAACGTAAAAGGCGTGAGGTCACCTACCAAACACAGAATGGAGCTACGTCACCTTAAAAAATTACATGCCAACATTGCTATTTTACAGGAGACACATCTAGAGTCCCATGACTTCTTCCGTATGCAACAGTTATGGGTGGGAGAGATATTTGGGTTGGGGGCGGTGGGGAGGAAGGCAGGAGTCCTGACATTGCTGAAAAGGGGCTTACAGTATGGCGTAGCGAATCATGAACACGATACGGAAGGCCGACTATCCCGCCTGCATCTCACTTCGCCGGGGGAGACTTGGTTATTTACAATGTATATGGCCCGAATGAACATGATACTAACTTTTTCAACTCCCTGGGTCGGAGATTAGCACTTGACCCTTTGGTCCCTAGATTAGTCGGAGGAGACATGAACACTACGGCAAATGGGGATGAATACAGAAGAGGTGATCAGATATTAGTGAACAGAAAGAGACAGGCAGATTTTCAACTCTCTCATCTCATGAAAAACGTACATCTGGTGGATCAGTGGAGAGTAGTCAACCCAGAGGGGCGAGACTTTACTTATTTCTCTGCTACCCATAGATCGTGGTCTCGTATTGATTACCTCTTGGTCAGCGAAGAACATACCGGTCTGTTTGCAGACCCCAGGATCGAAGATCTTGTGATCTCAGATCACGCCCAGATATCCATCCAGTTACTGCGGCAGCTCCCTAAAAGCTCTGATTACCTTTGGAGGTTTGCTTCATCGTTAATGAGAGACGAAAATTATTGTGACATGCTTCAGGGCAGGTGGCTTCACAACTCCTGTGGGATGCAGGGAAAGCTGTTCTCCGGGAAAAACCTATGCAATATGTGTTTAATAAAAACGGGAGGCGAGACGATGACTCACTCAATTAGGTGAGGCATTAAGACTAGCCTACACAGCATATCAAAACACTTCCTCACCTCCTACTCTGAAAACTTGGCAGCAAGCCAAACAGGCTTATGATTCGTGGGTGCTTCACGTGGAGCATCTTGCCCAGTCCAGACAGGAGGCTCGGTTATTTAGGTTCGGCAACAAAGCCGAGAGTTTATTGGCTAGGCTAGCAAGGGGAAAGGGGACCCAAGCTAATATCTTACTGCTTAGAATGAACAAGGAGAGCCATGCTCTCATCCCAAAATGATTAATGACATTTTTCAAAAATGCTAAACTGTATTCAGCTTCAGGTTGTCAACCTGTCAGGCTACAAGAGTGGTTGGGGAGACCAGCATTCCACAAATCTTCTGAAGAAGACAGAGCGTTATTAAATTTCTCACTCACTGAGTTGGAAGTCCTTCATGCTATCCAAAATTTACCCTTGGGAAGGCCCCAGGACCCAACGGGTTCACCGGGAATTTTATCATATTTTGGCACAAAAGATCACTCCCACCCTTACCCAGATATATAATAGTTATATAAAGGGGAGAGCATCCCATCACAAAATAATACGGCCCAGATAAAAGTTCTGTAGAAACCGAATAAAGATCCCACACTACCCTCTTCTTATCGCCCAATTTCACTGATAAATGTTGACCTCAAAATGATATCTAAAATACTGGCAGACAGATTAGCATCAGTGCTACCTCGGATCATATCTACTGACCAAGTGGGATTCTTTCAAGGTAGGTCGGTGGTCATGAATATCTGTAAGTAGAAAACAAGGGTTAACCAGTCTTAGTATTACCGACGGACACGGATCTAATTGCGCTGCTGGTTCTCAATGGTGTGTTGGACCTTCACACTTCAAAACATGTAGATAAAATAAAAGGGCGGTGACTGATCATTTGGAGACTACATTGTTATATGCTGATATTTTATCTACTTTTGTGAGTACAATTAAACCTTTTATACTTTAATTGTGTGGAGGGTCCTTCACTATTTGTGCATACCCCTTGACCTTTCAGGAGATCGGTGGATCCATTTAACATCTTGGAAGCTGGGCAGCACTATTTGGTATCCTGCTTATTGAAAAAGTCGGTGTTCAAGCAGCGCGGTTCTTTTTATTTTATCTACATGAATATCTGTAAAGTCCTAGCCATTCTAGACGAGATTAAGATGCGCTCCACAGCCCATCCATCCTCAGCCATAATAGCCATTGACGCTGAAAAGGCGTTTCACAACGTGGACTGGGGATGGATGGGTTCTGTTTTGGATTATATGGCAATTAGTGGTTCTTTCTGGTCATAAATGACAGCGTTGTATGCGAATCCCTAAGCAAGAATTCATACTCCAGACTTTCTCTCTGTGCCCTTTAACTTAAGTAAGGGCACTAGACAGGGATGCCTGTTGTCACCCCTCTTATTCAATTTGGCCATTGAACCTATGTCACGCGAAAATTAGGAGTGATGGAATGATAGAATGCATCAGAGGGGGAACACCACAGTTAAACACGCACTTTATGACGATGACCTATTGCTGTTTTTGGAGAACCCAGGGAAGGACTTGACACACACCTTTAGTCTTTTGGAAGACTTTGGCAAAGTGTCGGGGTACAGGGTAAATTCAGCCAAGTCTGAAATCCTGGTCTTAGGTGCTATGAGGCGAGACTTCCCAGCTCCTACCCTGGGGTCCCCATACAAATAGCAAAGCAGTCAATAAAGTACCTGGGAATTCATATTGGGAAAAAACCTGAGTCGTTGTATTCCTTAAATTTCCCCACTATTTAAAAAGATGATGGCGAATCTGGAAAGATGGACCAACCTTCCACTCTCATTAAATGGTATAAGCCACCTCATTAAAATGATGTGCACGTCAAAACTGCTTTACCACATCCAAAACATCCCCCTACTCATTAAACATACCGACATAAAAATGTTGGAGAGAGCCTTTCGCTTCTTCCTTTGGAGGGGCAAAAGGCTCGGATTGCCCTTGCTAAACTGCAACTTCCGGTGCAAAATCGAGGTCTTGCTTTTCCACATCTTCGCCTTTATTACTTCTCAAGCGTGTTTAGATACTGCAGGGACTGGCTTAATAATACGGCTTTTTCTCTAACTCAATACTGGATGCTCAGTTGGTACAACCCTGGAATCTGGGTGCGCAACTCTATACCAAATTACTCCTCCAAAGAAACTGGGCAATTAAAGTGCCGTATGACCGCCCTATATACCTATGCCACCCCAACAAGATTAGGCCATACGAAAAAGTGTAATAAAATAAATCTTTATTAGTATATCATTAAAAATTGATAAGAAACATCAAATACATAGAATAGGACGAAGACTATCTAAACAGTGAAGGGGCGTATCCCCCTACTGGTGAGGATCTCTCCCACATAAAACCAAAATTGGTTACAAAAAGGCATCATCCAAAATCAGTTATGCTGGTATCATGATCACCCCCAATCCTACAGGTATCCCTAAAGGGTCATGTTCGTCAGAAAGTATTCTAACCGAACAAATAACTGGGTACGAGGTGGAGGGTCAGAAACCAGCATATAAGTCTAAGCTCCCCACAAATGGAAAGCTGTATAGTATATAACAGATGGAAAGCCAAGCCGACAGAATCATACTGGAATTACTACATAAAAGGCAAAAGTGCACATAAGGAGAGATACAAACCAAGTAGGGGTGAACGCCGTCCTCACAACCCCAACGCGCGTTTCGCTTCCTGCTTTCACTAGCGGACTGCAGACTGCACACGCGTTCAGGGTGCGCCCTTCTTCAGTGGTCACCACTGAAGAAGGGCGCACTCGAACGCGCTTGGTGCAGTCTGCAGTCCGCTAGAAGTCTACTTGCACTTGTCTCCGGAGATCTTATTGTCCTGGACTTATGAACTATTTGCCCTCATCCGTATGAAAGGAAATCTTCACAATAAGTGCTGCCCAATTGCACTTTTAACCAAGGACCTGTGAAAATACCGCACTTTAACCTAGGACCTGTGATAATACCGCCTATTCCAAGTACGCCAGAGTCACGTGGATACAGCCGGTCACGTGATCTAGCTAGTCACGTGGATTCAGTCGGTCACGTGAGACGCCGCATTGGACCGAGCAGCCAGCACGGGACGCCGAGCACGGTCCGGTCTAAGAATACTACAGGAAGCGGTATAGTAACCCTATGGGCATCTATTAAGATTATACAACATCTTGCGCTCATTCCAACATATGCGCTCACTTTTACCTGGGCATTCCACTTATGCGCTCACTTCATCTGGGCATACATCTTGCACTTTAGTGAACGTTATCACTCCTGGACAGTATACTATCTGGTGCATTTATTACGGTGTATTTTATTACTTTGTGAACTATTTTATTTTTTTTATTTTTTTTATTGTTTTAAGGTGTATTTGTAACTGGTATTGTAATAAATTAATTCATACTTATTATCCATTTCGGGTCCATCTGATCCCTATATTCATGAGTGCCCCCCAATCCTTTATCATATCCACTTTCACTTTTTTGGCTTGGGTGATGCCAGGGGAGAGCACCATAGTATATTGATATACCTAGTGAGCCACTGTTCAATTTTCTTCTTCAGAAATGGCTTCTTCCCACTGCTCCATCGGCACAAGAGGTATTCCACCATGTGAAAAAATGTTTTGACATGGAGCGGTTGGAAATAGAACAATCCAAAGCCGTCTCCCTCAAAGGTTTCTTCTGCAAATGGGAATCCTTCATTGTTACAGTTTATTCTGATGAGGAACTTTCTGGCCTTATGAAACCCTTCCTCAATAGGGAATGGTACCTGAAGAGGAAGATAGCGGGCACCTTGGGGAGATTAAGAGTAGATTGACAAAGCGTTGTTGCTATTTTAGGACATCACCGTCATCTGACTCACAATACACCTGAAGACGTTGTGTCTTAGAGGACATAGTGCAGCCTGGAGAGGAAGAGGGAGGGAGGGGGAGGGGATCTTGTAATTGTTTGTTCCTGGATTGTACAACTATCGTGTACTTGCTGTAAATTGCTGTTCCATATTACAAGTTTTTGCAATACAACAATCATGTAATTTGTTGTTATATTGTGAAAAAACAATTAAAAAGAGTATATTTAAAAAAAAACTTGCGTTTTGATAGTGATAAAAAAATGTGATAAAAAGTGGGGAAAATCAGTTTTATTTTTTTGTCGCCATATTTTGACCCCTATAACTTTTCATTGATACCATTCTGGGGTGTGTATGATCACTTTTTATTACATTTTTTGTAGAAAGTGAAGCGACCAAAAATGATGAATAGGCCATTTGGATGCTTTTTTCTGTTTTGCTGTTCGCCGTATGGGAATATATTTTTATACTATCGGTGTTTTCGCACACTGCGACACCCATGATGTGTATTTTTTATTTTTTAGTTCTTTTATTTTTATTTTGGGAAAAGGTTTTTTTTAATTTTTATGTTTTTTAATTTTTTTATTCCTTTAAACTTTTTTTTACACTTTTTATAGTTTCCATAGGGAACTATATCATGCAATCATTAGATTTCTATTCTCATAGACTCCAATGCACTTGCATTGGAATCCGTGATCATTTTACTAGTTTCTTATGGAGCCCTATTACAGGCAAGGGCTCCATAGAATACTATGCAGCAGCCTGGTGTCATTCATAAAGACACGGCTGCTGCATACACGCTCCGGGTCCCCTGATCGCCACACGGGAGCCGGCGCACAACTGAAAGTTTTACTTTCGGTTTGGATCGTGGCGCAGATGCCGTGGTCAAGATTGACCATAGCATCTGAGGAGTTAAATGTCCGCGATCGGCATCACTGCCATTTGCGGACATGAGCCTCGGGTGTCTGCTATAAAAGCAGGCGGCCACCCGCGGCTATGGCACCCGTAGTGGGCATCATTTTTAAAGACCCGGCCAGCGCCGTACTATTACTGCGCTGGTCGGGAAGGGGTTAAAGTAAATCATAATATTGTGCTCATAATATCTAATTTAATAGCAATATTTGTAATATTGCATGGTGAGCACAACTTTGAAATAGCTGCTTCCAAGTTGCACCATAAAATAACCTCAAGGTTTAAAAGGGTTATCTGAGAATTTATAACTGATAACCTATGTTCAGGATATGTTATCAGTATCTGATCAGTTGGGGGTCTGACACCCAAGACCCAAGACCTCCGCTGATCAGCTGTTTGGGAAGGCAGCCTTGGCCAGTGACAACACGTTCATCTGTCACATGGCCTAGGAGCAGTTCAACCCCATAGAAAAAAATGTGGCTGAGGTGCGATACCAAGCACAGCTGCTATACAATGTACAGCACTGCTTGCATAAGCACAGAGAAGGCCTTCTCAAACAGTTGATCAGCAGGGGTCCTGGGTGTTGGACCCCAACAGATCAGATACTGATGACCTATCCTAAGAAATAGGGATATGAAAACCATTTAAAACACACTAGATGCAATGAGTTGATGTTTGTATTTTTTATTAATGGCACTTCAAACTATTTAAACAATTTAATAGGTAAATCATGCATATTGATAACATGTTGAGCAGAATGTTTATGCAGCAGCAGCAAAACCAACTTGATTGTTGCCCAGATCATATACAGAGTAGTACTGCCTGAGGAAGACATCACCAAGAATCCATCGTGGCTGCCCATCCTGAGAAGGCAGGGACATCGGCATAATACCAATAGTGCAGTATCCATTGTTCTAAGTAGATAAAAATAACAAAACATAATATTAATATTATTACTTATTTGGCACATTACACAAAAAATATTTTTAGGAAGAAGACTACCTGAAGAACGTAAGCAGATGGTGGAAGTGGAAAAGAAGTTCCACTAATGGTGAAGCTAATTGTGGGGAGATTCTGTATGGAACTGCAGCTCACGGCATACTGCAAAAGAAAATACAATTATTATAACATTATCAACATTATCAACTGAAATTTCCACCCATGTAATAAATATTGTGAGAGGAAAATGTGGATGTGAGTACATTTGCACATTTGTGACTTTAGGAAAGTAATTTTTGGCAAGTATTGCTTACTTTAAGTATCCCAAGTTTTGGCTTTTAGGCAGGACCTGGGAAAATTCCATCAAGTACCTTGTGTTTAAAATATTTGGTATAGACAGCCATTTTATCTTACATCTCCATTCTGATCTTGTTGTGCACCAATGTCTTGCATGAGGCTGGAGACGATATCTTGAGGAGCAGTCAGCAGAGAAGTTCCAGTGTCTACTATACCCTGGCATCCTTGGCTACACCATCCAGTAGCTTGTCCATTGATGGAGAACCTAAAGGACAAACATTCAGCCTTTAGATCTGTAACAATGTAAAGTAAGATAAAATTGGTTTACAACAATGTGTATTGTAGCATTGGAAGGTGTAAAGAGCACAATTTTAGATCAATACTAATGCTTGAGTACCTACTCTTGGATTCCAATTTGCCAGTAAGTTTCAGAGGTGACAGGAGTCCAATATATTTGTCCTGAGTAGTAGTTTTGATCAACTCCCCCAAAAACTAATTCTCCACCACTCTGGGTGCTCTCCTGTCTGCAAATAGAAGGTGATGGAGATAAATGTATGTAAATCTTAAATGTTACATCAAAATGTAACAAAGAAAAAAAACAATTTGCAAAACATACAATCTTACCCACTAAGATAGAAACCAAACACAGGTTCATTAATGAGATTCTGCTGGATCATTCCCTGCATCACAGTGGTGGCTCCTCCCTCGGCAATAGATGGATAAGCCAGACCCAGGATTCCATCAAATTGAGCGTACACAAAGTTGGTTCCAGGCTCAGTCACACTTAATCCAAACTCTTGCTGAGAAATAGCTATATTTTGGATCTATAAATAACCAAATAATTTAAAGTGAGAATATTTATCAACTGTTAGAAAAAAAGTTGCGGTTTAAACATAACTTTGTTGGAAGTTAGAACATTAGCTGTATGTTTGATATATTTTGACATTTTACAGTTCATAAAGAAAGGGTCTCCCCATATTTCAAAAGACCAAAATACATTTACCCACTGTCACAGGTTCCTAGCTGCCAGTCTGCAGATATTACACCAAGCTAGATTAGCTTTTCCATCCATATGGATGGGTGCATTCTTCTATTTGAAGGAGCATATATTGTCAATTGTCACTATAGAATGTAGCTACAGGACACCAATCTATTTAGTGAAGGAGAGCATAGTAAGAGCCAAGTACAGATCAAGTCTAAACCATTTTATGAAGACACTAGCAGAAGGACCCGGCTTCGCATGGGTATATTTCATCTATTTCATTTAATGTTTGTGTATGTCCTTAAAATATATCAACAGTATCCCCTATAACAGTGACTTCTACAGCACCCCGCCCCTTTAACAGTGAACTCCACAGTCCCCCACCCCTTAACACTGACCCCCACAGTGACCCGTCATTTTAAAATAGGACCTACACAGCAGCCCATTCCCTTAACTTTGAACTTCACAGCAGACCCCTCTTTAACAGTGAGTTTCACAGCACCCCACTCCCTTGACAGTCACCTCCTCAGGGGCTGCCCCTTAACAGTGACCTCCACAGTACCCTGCTGCCTTAACAGTGACCTCCACAGTGTCCGCCCCTTTAACAGTGAACTCCATAGCAGCCTTCCCCTTAACAGTAACATGCACAGTAAACGCCTCATTAATAGTGACCTCCACAGCGCCCTGCCCCTTTAATGCTAGGGCTACACGACAACATGTGTCGCATGACATTTTGTCTCAGCAATTTTTATAATGATAGGCTATGGTGTCACACTGCGACATGTGACATGCTGCGACAGCGATGCGACAGTTGCAAAAATCCACCCAAGATAGATTTTTCTGCAGCTGTCGCATCGCAGCTCGCAGCATGTCACATGTCGCAGTGCAACACCATAGACTACCATTATAAAAATTGTCACGCGACATTGGTGCGACATCAATGTTGCGCCACACATGTAGCAGTGTAGTTGTGCCCTATGTGTCGTGAGACTTATTGTCGCGCAACATATGTTGTGGTGTAGCCCTAGCCAAAAGCTGACCTACAGCAGTGAAGAAAAATGGCTGGGTTGTTATGGGAATCTGGAGTAAAACTATGTGTACGTGGAGACTTAGGTCCTACAAGCTTCTATTGGCTGATAAGGGACATGTGACCGTGTGTATGGCAGTTGGAATATGAAGAAAAAGACTTGCAGGCTTGTATTGTCTAATGCAGGTCATCTTTTGTGAATATCTCAGGAACGGAGCATCCTAGAGAGCTGTGACCCCCACAAGATTTCTTTCGAGGTAGCAATGGATGTGCATACAAAGTTTCGTTGAAATCGATGGTTCCGTTTTTGAGTGATCGCGGAACATACATACATCGTCCTTCTTTATATATATAGATATAGGCGGGATTGCTAAGACTGGCATTTCATATACCAGTACAAAGATGCATCAAATATAATGACATGCCTCTTGCCTAATGCTGTTGTTTCTTGTGCTGCCCATGTGCCACTAAGTAAATCTACACCAGCTATAGGTTCGCATATATTTCTCCTATAATTTATGTCAGATTTCAGGCAGAAATTATAATAAATATGTTGTCTACTTTTTTAAAAGTGCATGTGGTGTGGTAGTAGCTTACGGCATCCTCATTAGGGACAGGATATCCAGGTCTTCTTGTTTTCTTTTAGCCTTAACTATCAGCCTTAAGTCTCTTTCCCTATCAGTTCCTAGTCTTAGGTGGGGAAAGTCTATTGTGGCTGTATGTCGGAGCACCCGCTCTAAAAGAGCGACCCCACAGCCGCTGGATACCCCGGGTCTGGTCAAGATAGTACCCTCCCTACTACTTAAAAATCATGCTGAAAAGATCATCCTAGAGAGCTTCTATGCGTTTTGCCTAGCTTGGAGGCTCGTCAGGAAGCAGTCTGTCTAGTTACAGCATCTTCAGTGTAATGGCAGTGCTCCAACATTCAGCCACAATAGACTTTTCCCACCTAAGACTAGGGACTGATAGGTAAAGAGACTTAAGGCTGATAGTTTTGGAGGTGATAGCCCGCTATGCTGATCCCCACCCTGGATAAAAGATAACAAGACCTGGCTACCCTGTCCCTAATGAAGACACTGTAAACTACTACCACACCACATGGTTTTAAGAATTGAGAATAAAAGTTTGTAAGGACACACTGTAGTTACATTTGATTTTCTGCAAGCCCCTGAGTGAGTTTAAATGCAAAGACCAAAGCACCATATCTACAAATGAGTATTGTAAAATACAATTAAAAAAATGAAATTGCGTGAATGCCATTTGTACAAAGATTTGCAACTTTTATACACGAGAAACATGGCCTACAACATTGCTACATAAACACCCCGATTGTCTGCCCTCTGAATTTTATGTGGATTGTCGACAATTTCCGATTATTTTTATGCCACAGTAAAAATAGAAATAGAAATGTGACATACGGTGACAATGTCATATCTCACTCGCGCGTATGCCATTTGCTCAAAGATTTGCCACTTTTAAACACAAGAAAATTGGCTTACAACCCCCTACCATTTGTCTGCAATTTCCCCCAAAATTTTTGTACAGTAAAAATCTAAATGGAACTGTGACTTACGGTGACAGTGTCATATCCCAGGATTCCAGTCAAGCTTCCAGTTCCGTACTGCAGAGAAAATTGCTGATTGTTTGAGGAATAGGTGGAGGATTGGCTTGGGTTGAACAAAGGATGATTGGCTGGAAAAATAATAACAGGTAGTCTATTGGTCCTGTTTCACAAATAAACAATATTTAGGCATTGCTAAAGCATGCTTATCTGTCAAAACATACAAAATATTATTCAAGTATTATGTTCCACATTCCTGTAAAATACCATAGCGAAGTCTGGAATGTATTTATCAGCCAACTATACATCTTACTTCCTGTAAGCTTTAAGCTCTTTTAAATCATAAACTAATAATAATTTTGAAATTTGTTCAAGTGCATGGACTTATGTATTGTTAGAAATATAGTTCCAGGCACTGGATTAATTTTAAAAAGTATTAATTATCAAAACTACATCTATTTTTGTAATTTCATTTTTTAAAGGGGTTATCCAGGAAAAGATATTTATGACATATTATCCGGATAGGTCATCAGTATCAGATCTGCAGGGTGTGACACCCAGGATCCCTGCTGATCATCTGTTAGAAGAGGCTTTGAGCGCTGCAGTCTCTATCTAGGCCAGTGACATCACTGTACATAGGACATTCGGCAAAGTTGCAGCTCAGCCCTATTTAAGTCAATGGGGCTAAAGTGCAATACCAAGCACTGTCACAATACAATGTATGGTGCTGTCCTTAGAAAGCTGTCAGGACTCAGGAGCCTACATCGCTCACCAGAGTGCAGCCTTTCCCTGAAACAGCTGATTGGCAAGGGTGCCGAGACAATCACACTGCCTGATTTTTCTGCAGATAATCGCTAACAAGAGTTCACATCGATGCTTGTTAGCGATCATCTGGCAGTGTAATACTACACGCCGACTGCCTGATGAACAAGCAAATGCTCGATCATCAGGCAAATTAAATCTTTGAACATTTTAAAAAATTATTGTGTTAAAACAATCTGCCATTGGCAAACCACTATACAGCATGGGAACGAGAGATGGCATAGCTCCTCCCCATGCTGCTGCAGAGATCACTGCATGTAATAGCAGCAATTGTCGGGAGGAATGCTTCCCTCCCGACAATCATCTGTCACATCGGGCTGTGTAATACAGACCAGCACTGATGTGATAATGATGACCTATCATTACCTTTTCTAGGATAACCCTGTAACTCAATCTACAGTTACTTACTGCATGCCTGGCTCTGACAATAGGTTGAGGCTACCCACAAATTAGAGGATCCAGTGTCAAACAGAACCAGGAAGTTCTGAGGGGTGTACCAATGCTGATTTCTCCATAGTATGACATCTATCCACAAAGGAAAAAAAAAAAAACATATTAACTGAGTTATTTGTTCTAATCTTGCCACCTATAAGACAAATTATGTTAAGTCATTGCTAAGTACTCACGTCCATGTAATTTGACAAAGGTTCATAAGCAGTGGCAAACTGGTTGTAAAACTTTGAAGCTGGATCAGCTCTTGGGGCTTTGATACCATGCTCGCTCATCACCTCTCTCATGGATTTGAACCTCTTCAGGGGACTCTAAAATGAAAATTTAACAGTTATTATAGGAGAGTTCTTCAGATACATATATATTACTATGTATTTCTTAGTTGTGATAAAGATTGATGTTCATATTAGCACTTTGTAAAAGGCATTAGATAACTACTGATCCATTGCCTTAAATATGAAAAAAATGGGACAAACATATGTAAATTAATATATATTACCTAGTTGTTTAATATTTTTAGTTTTATGGCAATTGATTGGAGAAAAAGTACTAATAATCTATATGCAAATGAGCAATTAAGTGCGCGGAGGGCAGGCATGTCATTCTGTGCGTATTTGTTCCTCCTTAGTTCTCTGTCAGCCTCTCCTTCTTGACAAAGCCAGCTGAGAGGACTATGTAGGCACTGACCATCAAGACGGAGATGGAGGGACTGCCAGAGGAAGGTGGATGATCAAGGGTGCAGAGTGACTTGTGCTCACCCTCGGTGCACTTAATTGCTAATTTGCATATGGATTAAAAATACTTTTTCTCCAGAGTGAAGAAACAGATAGCTAAGTGTAACATATCAGATTAATTGTCAGGTAGAGAGAAAAGGTATTGAAAAATATGAGCAATTAGTGATGCAATGTGTTTCATAATTATCCTATCAACTTGGAGCAATGTATTTTTGCCATACAATTCATAGTAAAGGATCGATCTAAAGAGAAACGAGAGAAAAGCACTAACATACACAGTATATAGCTATACTTTCTCAGTTCCTAATTTCTCATTTGTGTGTACATTTACAAAAACTAAGAAAGCTCACAAATTCCAGTAAAACTACATAGGTGTCAGGAAATTATAAGTTAATATCAAATATAAATAAAACTTATAATATTAAACAACATGTACTTACTTAACAATCCCTCTGAGAGGTGGAGGCAAATGAAAGCAAGAATTAGACACTTCATGTTGGAGGGTAACCTTCCACTTGTGTTGTCTGCACATCTACCACTACTTTATATACTCAGAGAAATGCTATCTTAAAAAAAAAAATGTTTTATCAAAATGTCAACTTCATTACGTTTCCTTTATCAAACATTTTAGGCCCTTAAAACTATCACCATGAAAGTTAGATTACAAATATTTTCAGGTTTGCATATTATGTTTGACTTGAACGTTATTGCACAGGTCATTATAATTAAAAGTATAAAAAATATGTTTATAAGGTCCTTTTTACACGAGCCAAGGGTTGAGAGAATTATCTTGAACAAATATTCTTTTGAACTAAAGATAAGAGAACAAGTCTGTAACTAACAGGGTTAGTTACGAACTTTGCAGTTTTTCGACTGACAGACAAACCCAAACCTTTTCAGGTTTGTTTCGAATGAATTCAGTAAAATAGTGTGTAGAGCCATTTCACTGCACATTTTGATGGGAAAAAAAGACTACAGAGGAAGAAGGGTGCTCACATGGGGGGAGGGCTTACCCGATTTGGCTCACAGGCAGGGAGGTGCCCTAGCAGAAAGAGCAGAACGTCATTCTGTGTTGGGCTAGGAATGAGGGTGGATGAGTCTTACAGTGTCTGCCAGAAAAATTATCTTTGGAGTCCCAGAGATTGAAAAAAACAATCTAGGACAGTCAGAAATTAAAATCATAATTTTATTCTACTACCAGAGACACTGATGGGAAAGGCAATAATTACTAAGAAAACGAACTGTATGTTTAGAGTAGGGACAGGCAGGGAAAGCTGTCGGCCAGGGAGTGAGAAGTGGGGAGTTGAGGCTCCTAGCACAACTGTAGCTGCTGCAAACCTCAGCAACAGCTACCTACAAGGACACTACTTTTATTTTTTCCCATTTTAACAGAAATCACACAAAACCGTACAACACATGTTCTATCATCAATGCAGCATATTAAATCTCAGTGAAAACACCTGAAATACAAGTCCAAACTCCATGTCAAATTGTTATTTTTTTTTTTTAGTCTTAAAAACCGTATAAGGAAGCGGACAAAAACATCAGTGTGTGATAATGTAAAGTTAGGGCTAAATTTATTTATTTTTTTATCTCCACACAGATCAAAACTTTTTTTTTTTTTTTTTTTTTGTGGACCAGTATTAAAACCAGCATCAATACACAGGGTAACACACAACATTATCTGGAAGTGATAGTGAATTTAAGCCTAATTTATAACGAGTTATAACGTGATATTAGGAGTCAGGACTCAATCAGTTTCCATTTTTCGTTTGCCAATATACAGGGTAGTGCATAATATTGTCTATGAGGCCCAAAAATGTCAGGCCTACGGAAGGGTTCCAAACAAAAGACCCAGAGAAGTAGTAGTAATAATAGTAGTAGGCCGCAGTTGTTCCTGGAGTCAGAATGTGGGTAGTAGCAGCACCACCATCTATCCGGTCATATGTATTGGTAGTAGTAGTAACAGTTGTCCCTGCTGACTTTGGAAAGGCGCAACATTATCGTTGAGGAGGAAGAGGATAAGATTGTGGACTGGATGGCTCGCTTCTCCTCTCAGTCACAGCAGAATGATGTGGAGGTACATTCAGAGTCTGACACTGTGCCATGGAGCCAGGGGTCACAGCATTTCACCTGCTCCTCCTCTATGCAGCCCTAGAGAAGGCTTTCAGTGGAGTCCTATCAGTCTTCACTCCCCTTCCTAGTGGGGCGCTTTCATTTATCCTAACATGTGGCCAGAAAGCCCCAACGTTTCCTATAGCAGATAGTCAAGAAAGTCTCCATGATGAGGGCTTGTGTGAGAGCTGTCAACATTTGGGCTTCCCTGAGGGGAGATGAGGGAGGACCCAATGCATAGCTGTGTTGATGGTGGTGGTAATAGTAGCATCTGTAGCCACAGCATTGGTGATAAGGGCAGCGACAGTGGCAGTAAGAAAAGATGCAGAGTAGGGGAAGGGGACCCAGGAGCCCACCATGATATCTCACAGACCAACTGTGTGCTTAACTGGACCTAGGAGCCGGATCGGGTGCTAAGGAGGAGACAAGATCAGTGAAGAAGGGCGGTGGCAGCAGCAATAGAGAGTAGAGGCGATGTACCTCCCATTGCCGACACTGTGGGTGGGTTAGGCCAAAACGTGGCAGAGCTAAGCCAAGATCGGCTGTCTCTAGTTCTGTGTGAGCAACTCCCGTATGGAATTTTTTTACCACAAGGAGAGCGCATAGGTATCAGAGGTAGCGTAGGTATCAGAGGTCTTTTGCAACACATAAAGCAGCATCACTGGATACTTTGTGAAAATACAACTGGCCAACATTCCCAATTAGAGCTAGTCTGTCCTCATTCTCCTGGTCCTCTTTGTGGCAGCCAACCCACATATCCAAGCAATACAATGTCTTTGTCATCATCACCCTATTCTTCTAGTGCTAAGACTCCTCCTTGTCCTCCACTTCATCAGCATAAATCTATATCAGAATGTTTGGCCATAAAAAAACTTTTCTCCACCAGCAATCAATTTGTCTACAAGCTGAACCCCTACCTGGACATGTTGCTGGCGGTACAGTTGCTGCAGTACCATTGCAGTAGTGCTCTGTACTATCACTTGCTAAAGAACATGGGCAACTCCTTGCAATTCTTGCTTTGCGGCAAGCTGCATTCCACGGTGGACACCTGGAGCAGCTGTTACGGGCAGGGATAGTACACATCTTTCATGGCCAACTGGGTCAATGTTTTTTGCAGCAGTGTAGGAGCAGCACCCCAGCAACATGGAGAAGCACTCTCACAGCAAGCTCTTATCCACCTCCTTATCCAGCCATTTCAGTTTCTTCAACATGATGGAGCAATTTTTCCATGTGCTGCAACAGGCTGAGGCCAGTGAGCAAGCCGAAAGCTCCTGCTTCTACAACCAGGTTCAGGCCTAACGACACTCTGGCCTGTCTCTGGTGCATACCCTGTTCCCTGACCCTATGAATTTGTAGGCAGGCAGACTCTTTCTTCTTTCTTGCCTAGCATCCAGTGTCATCTTGGAGAGGGTTTTCACCACTGCGGAGGGCGTGGTGACACCGAAACGGACCAAGTTGTACTCCGCCATTGTCCAAAACATCACTTTTGTGAAAATGAACCAAGCCTGTCTTTGGGAGGATTTTCACACCCCTCGATCTGAGACTGATGAATAGATATGGCCTTGTTGATGGTGCTCCATCTTGCCACTGTTGCTGCCTGCCTCCACAATACACCTGCCACCATCATGTCACTGCTGCGGCCTCCCAACCATCATGTTCTGTAGAGCTACTGCTGCTGGCTCAATCATGCCACTGCTGCGACCTGCCAACCATCATGCTCCTCACTACTTATCCCCTACTGCCACCGCTATTAATGCAAAGCATCTGCCAGGACTACTACAACTTCTAGTAATACTACTACTACTACTACTACCCATAGAGAGCCTTCTGCTTCCGCTACTGTTGCTGACGCATGTCTCTAATACCCTACCCTTTTCCATACGGCCCTGCTGCTGCTCCCAGTTATGACAGAAAATATAAAAAGAGGATTAGGGAACAAAATATATATTATGGATGGGTGACCCAGAATATATGAAGAAGTAGGTGACGGGCGCCAAGAGGGTGGAATGTGTAACAAGAAGAGAGGTGAGAATAAAAGAGGATACTATCAAACGGGAAGGCAGCACTAGTGGTTAAAGTGTAGTATTAGCTAACACACAAATATGAAAGGAAAAATACTCGGCCTCTATTGGAGTGTCCTTGGGCTGAAAAGAGCACAATAAAACTCCAGTAGACCAAAAAAGATGACACACAATCAGGTGCCACTCCCTAGAACGTCAGATGGGGTAAAAATTATTGATGTATTGGTGCTTGCCTACAGTCAAGCATGGTGGTGGGAGTGTCATGGTTTGGGACTGCATGAGTGCTATCGGCTGTGGGAAACTACAGTTCATTGAGGGAACCATGAATGCTAACATGTACTGTGACATACTGAAGTAAAGCAGGAAACTGGGCAGCAGGGCAGTGTTCCAACATAATAACGACTCCAAACACACCTCCAAAGACAACTACTGCCTTGCTAAAAAAAAACTGAGGGTAAAGGTGCTGGACTGCCAAACATTTCTGCAGACCTATTGAGCATCTGTGGGGCATCCTCAAACTGAAGGTGGAGGAGCACGAGGTCTCTAACATCCACCAGCTTGCTGATGTCATCATGGAGGAATGGAAGAGTATTCTATTGCAAACTGTAAAGCTCTACTGAACTCTGTGCCCAAGAGAGTGAAGGCAGTTCTGGTGGCCACAAAATATTGACACTTTGGGCACAATTTGGCAATTTTCACTTAGGGGTGTACTCAGTTGCCAGTGGTTTAGACATTTATGGCTGTGTGTTGAGCTATTTTGAGGGCACACGAACTTTACACTGCTATACAAGCTGTACACTGACTACTTTACATTGTATCAAAGTGTCACTTTTGTGAGATACTGTATGTAGAGGCCGGTCTCTTCATAACTTCTGTGGTAAAAGGGGTTATTAAGACCAGCGTCTAAAATGGTGACAGTGACAGTGCTGAGACCCTGGCTGTTACATACAGCCAGAGATCTCAGCTAACCAGCCCAGAACCAATGAGGGCAGTTCCGGGCCGGTGAGCTCCCCCCCCTTTTCCCCCCCTCCCCCCGGTTTATAATTCATTTAAAACTAAAACAATAAAATACACTACATACATACGTTTGGCATTGCCGCGTCTGTAACAACCTGATCTATAAAAGGATCATGTTACTTTGCCTGCACGGTGAACGGCATAAAAAAAAGAAAAGAAGGAAAAACTATTATGGAATTTAAATTTTACACAAAAAAATTGTATTAAAAGTGATCGAAAAAGTCAGATGTACCCCAAGATAGTACCAAATAGTATCAAACTGTAATATCTTCCCGCAAAAAATGAGTTTTACATAAGTCAATCGCCCAAAAAATAAAAAAATATGGCTTTCAGAAAATGGAGACACAAAAAAAAAAAACACACATACATGTCTTATCCTCATTGGATAGGTCAATTCTCTCTAATACCCTATTGGATATATCCATGCATGGACAACATGTGCTTGCTTCATATTTTTTTTAGCTACCCAACATTCATCCATTACCAATACTTTCTTGATCCTGTCTAATCTATAGCCCCTCATGTGACTGCTACCCCCACCTTTGGAATGTGTACATACACATAAGATTTGGGAATATAGTGTCTGGTATAATCAGGTGACATTATACTATATATATTTTTTATTTTCTCCTTCATTTCCCCTGTTGTTGGTTTTCCAACACACACACAGATACTGACATTTATACTGCACACAATGCCACTTTCACACTGTAGTTCAGTATATGATGTTCTCATCCAATGAACAAAATTCATACTCCTAGTCCTTGACTTCTTCAGAAGCAACAGGTACATAGGTGACAATTAGAGATGAGCGAACCCGAACTGGATAGTTCGGGTTCGTACTGAATTTTAGGGTGTTTGGGACACGGACCCGGACCCGAAAATTTTCAACAAAGTTCGGGTTCGGGTCCGTTGTTCGGCGATTTCTTCCCGCTTTCTGAAGGGCTGCACAGCAGCCAATCAGCTAGCGTTTTACTTATTGCCCTAAGAAGCCATCACAGCCATGCCTACTAATGGCCTACGGTGATTGGCCAAGTGCAGCATGTGACCTAGCCTCTATTTAAGCTGGAGTCACGTAGCGCTGCACGTAACGCTGCTCTGATTAGTGTAGGGATAGGGCGCAGCTGCTGTGAGGGCGAGATTAGGCAGGGAAAACTCAGCAAAAACACCTAATGAAGTGATCGATCTACAGCTGTTAAACATTCAACTTCTGCTAGTTCACTGTTTTTTAGGCTGCACAGAGTGTTTTTCTGTCACTTTTTTCTGGGGTGATCGGCGGCCATTTTGTGTCTTGTGGTGCACAAGCACAAGCTGCCACCAAGCCCATCAATCCATCAATACTAGTTTTTTTTTTTTGCTATATCCTACATCAGGGGCTTGGCTGTGCTTATTGTCACCCCTAGAAACTCAGGAAAGAAATTTCTATATTTTATTGAGGGGTTAAATTCAATTGCCAAAATAGAAATCCCCTAAATCTGGTGTTCCAGCTGTGGCTAGCCAAGTGTAATACTGTCTGCTGTCTGGCAAAGGATAGATTTTTTTTCTGTGGTCAAATTCAATTGCCAAAATAGCAATCCCTTAAATCTGGTGTCCCAGCAGTGGCTGGCAAAGTTTAATAGTTTCCGGCAAAGGATATATTTTGCTCTGGGGTGAAATTCAATTGCCAAAATAGCAATACCATAAATCAGTGGTTTCAGCTGTGGCTGGCCAAGTTTAATAGTGTCCGGCAAAGGATATATTTTTTTCTAGGGTGAAATTCAATTGCCAAAATAGCAATACCGTAAATCTGGTGTCCCAGCAGTGGCTTTCCAATTTTAATAGTGTCCGGCAAAGGATATTTTTTTTTTCTGGGGTGAAATTCAATTGCCAAAATAGCAATACCGTAAATCTGGTGTCCCAGCAGTGGCTGGCCAAGTTTAATAGTGTCCGGCAAAGGATTTATCATTTTCTGGGGTGAAATTCAGTTGCCAAAATAGCAATACCGTAAATCTGGTGTCCTAGCAGTGGCTGGCCAAGTTTAATAGTGTCCGGCAAAGGATTTATTATTTTCTGGTATGAAATTTAGTTGAAACAAGAATCACAAAAATAAACGTAGGCCACGTTTATTTTTGTGATTCTTGTTTTATATGTATTGAATGTGCCATTGCATATGGCTTGTAAACATTCTGTTGCACCTGGAAGCCGGTGTCACATGGTCTGTTGTAGGTGTAGCTTGCGGCCTCATGTGTTCCCCATTGCATTGTTGGTCCTGCAGTGCAGGTGAGTGGGATGGGGCTGTAGGCTACTTAATACCTGTTCAGACCTTGTTCACACACCATAGGTAGTCTAGTGGTAGGACCCCATGTCATGCTGAGATACCGTGTAGTGGTGCCTAAAGGGGCTCCGATATGTTCCTGATTGGAAATATTGGCGAATCTCTCAGCTTTTAACACCAGAGTGAGGATTAGCCAGTGTTGTCAGTTGCTTATCCATGTGGTGCATCTTTTTTCTGTGAGTTATGTATGAAATTTAGTTGCCAAAATAGAAATACCGTAAATTTGGTGTTCCAGCTGTGACTGGACAAGTTTAATACTGTCCGGCAAAGGATATATTTTTCTCTGGGGTTAAATTCAGTTGCAAAAATAGAAATAACGTAAATCTGGTGTTCCAGCTGTGACTGGCCAAGTTTAATAGTGTCCGGCAAAGGATTTATTATTTTCTGGTATGAAATTCAGTTGCCAAAATAGAAATACCGTAAATCTGGTGTTCCAGCTGTGACTGGACAAGTTTAATAGTGTCCAGCAAAGGATATATTTTTTTCTGGGGTAAAAATCTGTTGCAAAAATAGAAATAACGTAAATCTGGTGTTCCAGCTGTGACTGGCCAAGTTCAATAGTGTCCAGCAAAGGATATATTTTTTTCTGGGGTGAAATTCAATTGCCAAAATAGCAATACCGTAAAGCTGGTGTCCCAGCAGTGGCTGGCCAAGTTTAATAGTGTCCGGCAAAGGATTTATTATTTTCTGGGGTGAAATTCAGTTGCCAAAATAGAAATACTGTAAATCTGGTGTTCCAGCTGTGACTGGACAAGTTTCATAGTGTCCGGCAAAGGATTTATTATTTTCTTGGGTGAAATTTAGTTGCCAAAAATAAATACCGTAAATCTGGTATTCCAGCTGTGACTGGACAAGTTTAATAGTGTTGGGCAAAGGATATATTTTTTTCTGGGGTGAAATTCAATTGCCAAAATAGCAATACCGTAAATATGGTGTCCCAGCAGTGGCTGGCCAAGTTTAATAGTGTCTGGCAAAGGATTTATTATTTTCTGGGGTGAAATTCAGTTGCCAAAATAGCAATACCGTAAATCTGGTGTCCCAGCAGTGGCTGGGCAAGTTTAATAGTGTCCGTCATAGGATATATTATTTTCTGCGGTGAAATTCAGTTTCAAAAATAGAAATACCGTAAATCTGGTGTTCTAGCTGTTGCAGGCCTAGTTTAAATCTGTCCGTAAAAGGGTATATTTTTTTCTGGGGTGAAAATTAATTGCCAAAATAGCAATAACCTGAATCTGGTGTTCCAGCTGTGACTGGACAATTTCCCTAGTGTTTATTAAAGAATAGATTTTGTTCTGTGGTGAAATACAGTTGCAAAAATAGAAATACAGTAAATCTGGTGTTCCAGCTGTGACTGAACAAGTTTAATAGTATCTGTCAAAGTAAAGATTTTGTTCTGAGGTGAAATTCAATTGCCAAAATAGCAATACCCTGAATCTAGTGTTCCAGCTGTGACTTGTCAGGATAATGATAATTCATTTAAGAATTATTAATTATGGTCATAAAAAATCATCAACCATGAATTTTCATAACTTCTAGTAATCATGACCTGGTGAATTGTAGATAACACAATCGATGCAATTCACATCTGAGGGCCGACTATTTCCTCAGATAATAAGTTATTTTCATGTGAGATGACATTAATGCTAAAGATGTAGTTTTGACATTAAATAATAATACGTAGGTATTATAAAAACATGCAGATTTATTGGTTACAAGGTTATAAACATATGAATAAACACAATGATAAATGCAAATGAATATATACTGGAGTTAATATAAAGCATTACAAGCTTAAGTAAATAAACACAATGTTATCATCGATATAAAGCAATATAAGTTTAGCAATACATGTGGGTAGAAGAAACTTGTCACATTATAACAAAGCTATTATTTGGTTAGGATATCAAAACAAGAAGTTAAATTATATACATCACTTCTGTTCAGAGGAAACCTCATGATATCAGGATGGGCATGTCTAATCCTAGACACCAATATTGAATGCAAACTACATTCTGCCCTGTCTAACCAACTACACCTCACATGACTTCAGGAATGGGCAAATCCATCCAAGGATATAACTTAGAAGAGATAATTGTATCCTTGCGCCCCATCCTAGACTATTTTCACATGTATGACTTGGTAGGAATATTAAGACACACAACAGAAATGGGAAAAACTTGGAACAAGTCTTTCCAGTGGGAATTTATCACCTAGCTTAGCGACGAATGCTACTATCAATATATTTATATATGTATATATATTGTAAGAGGGTGCAAGGTGTCATATTTGATGGCAGGTACGTGTCACCGAGGTTGCTGGCCTCGGTGAGGTAAGAGCCGGGTTTTTGTCTGCAGCAGCTAGTGCTGTTTGACTCTGTTAAATAGCATGGCTGCAAAGCCGATCCGGGCCGGCTCTTACCGGGAGCAGCTAAAGTGTAGGGTGGGTGGCTGCTCCCCACGATCCAGTCCTGGTTTTGGGCTGGGTATAAAACACAGCCAGCAGCTGTGTCTGAGGTGGTGATTATCCTGGAGCTGCTAACAGGGCTCTGGAGTTCTCTGTCCTGGAGGAAAGAGCTCAGCAAGGAGGTGGCTTTTGTTCCTGGCTACCTGAAGGTGGATTCTCCTGCGGCTGGGCCGACAGCCTGGTGCGAACCTGCACCTACACCTCCCAGGTGACTGAACCTGTGTTGGCCTGTTTTGTTTTGCCTCCTTGTTTCTGACATGTGTGAATTACCACCGAAAGACTGTTTGCTGTGTATTTTTGTGTCAGTGTGAATAAAACACTGTTTATTGCACATCCTGGACTCTTTGTTTTGCCTCGGTACTGCACCCGCACCGCTGTCTACCAGAGCGACTCCCCACATTTGGTGTCGGATGCGGGCATGCGCAGTGAGGCTGGCGTGAACGCCGAAGTTTTTTTTTGCTAAAGTGCATGATATATATTAAGCCAGCAAAGTTGCAAGCAGGAATTTCTGGCAACATGGAGGCTGCTGTGAAGGCTCTCATAGAGGCTAACGTGCAGCAGCGGGAGACCAACCAGCTACTGCTACAACATGTGATGGCGTTACAGGCGGCAGGAGCGTCCCACCACGTCCATGATGCCCGGAAAGCGGTCCGTGCGGCGATCCCAAAGATGACCCCGCAGACGACGTGGAGACATACCTGGCGGTCTTTGAGAAGGTCGCCGTGAGGGAAAAGTTACCCCGTGACCAGTGGGCCGAGGTGGTTGCTCCGTTCCTGGCATCCGGACCCCAGCAAGTTTTTTTGATTTGGCAGATGACCAGGCTGCTGACTATTCCACGGTGAAGGGGGAGATCCTGGCCAGACTGGGGGTAAACGTGTTGGTCCGGGCTCAGCGGGTCCACCAGTGGGACTTTAAAGCGGCTGAACCCGCCAGGCCGCAGTACTATGAGTTGCTGCACCGGTTGCAAAATGGCTGCAGCCTGACATTCTAAGTCCGACTGCTATGCTGGACCGTCTGCTGGCTGACATGTTTTGGAGGGCCTTGCCTTACCCCCTTCAGCACTGGATCGGCCAGGTATCCCCACCAATGCCCTTGAGATGGTCGACCTGGTGGAGCGATATGAGGCCACCAGAAACCTGCAGGGGGTTCTTTTGGGAGGGGGCCAGTCAAACCCCGGAAATCTCCACCCCAGTCCCGGCGGCCGGCCAAACCCGCCCGGGATGTACCCCTTGCAGATCCATCCCCAGTGGTCTGCTGGCAGTGTCGGGAGCCTGGACACATAGGGCCAACTGTCCCCATCGGGGGAACCCATGGAGACTAATTATGGGTACCGGGCTTCCATGTATGCCCGGAGACTGTGTGCGACCGGCACCCCGAGACAATAGACAATCGTCATCTGTGCCAGGTGCAAGTCGGGGATAACCTGGCAGTGGCGCTGTTGGACTCAGGGAGCCTGGTAACCCTGGTAAGTGCTGCCCTGGTACAGCCCACCCAGTATACGGGCCGGAAAGTTGGTGTGGTGTGCATACACGGAGACTTAAAGGACTATCCCACTGCTGTAATGTCTCTGTCCACGGCGGCCGGCACCTGGACTTGTGAAGTGGCGATCTCCACAAAGCTACCGTATGAACTAATAATTGGGAGAGACTTCCTGGTTTTGCGTCACTGTGGCCTGAGATGAAAGTGACTAATAGCCCTGAGACAGGGTAACCCTAGCAGAGTGGCCTGATACCCTGGAAGGCCAGAACCCTGGGAGTCCGAGTCTGAAGGGCCAGCGGTAGGGGTGACCACTGCTGCAGCGGTAGTGGGGGAGACAACCCCACTGAGTGTAATGGTGGGAGACACGGAGGACTTGCCACCGGGCCTGAGTTGGCAGACCTCAATGTCTCCGGGGAAAATTTTGGGACCGCACAACACCGGGACCAAACCCTAACCAGGGCCTGGGAGAATGTGCTGGAAATTGATGGTAAACCCCAGAAACCAGGGGCTGAATTAATGTTTCCGCGATTCATTGTTCTGCAGGATATGTTGTATCGGGTGAACCAAATCCGAGGTGAACCTGTTGAACAGTTGGTGGTGCCCACAGCGTATCGCAAGCTTGTCATGGAGCTTGCCCACCAACATGTTCTTGGGGGACACCTGGGGTGGCAGAAAACCCAGGACCGCATACTGCAGCGGTTTTATTGGCCCAGTGTGTTCAAGGAGGTAGAAAATTATTGTAAGTCCTGTCCAACCTGTCAGATAACTAGCCCCCAGCCACATTTCCGTAGTCCTCTGGTACCTCTGCCAATTATTGAAGTACCGCTTGAGCGAATCGCTATGGATTTAATTGGGCCTGTACCAAGGTCTGCCAGGGGCCACCAACACATTCTGGTAGTTCTCGACTATGCCACTTGGTATCCGGAGGCGGTGCCTCTGCGACATACCTCAGCTAAGCTCATTGCCAAAGAGTTAATGGAGATGTTTTCCCGTGTGGGCCTGCCAAAAGAGGTTCTGACAGACCAAGGGACCCCTTTTATGTCCAAAGTAATGAGGGAACTGTGTAAATTGTTGCGTATAAAGCAGTTACGGACGTCCGCTTACCATCCGCAAACAGACGGTCTTGTGGAGAGGTTTAACCAAACTCTAAAAAATATGTTAAAGAGGGTGGTGTCTAGAGATGGGAAGGACTGGGATCTGCTTCTGCCCTATCTCATGTTCGCAGTGCGAGAGGTGCCCCAGGCCTCTACTGGGTTCTCGCCCTTCGAACTGCTTTATGGCAGACACCCTCGGGGCCTGTTGGATATCGCCAAGGAAGCATGGGAACAACAGCCTGTCCCCCACAAAAGTGTCATTGAGTATGTCGCCCAGATGCAGGAACGGATGGAAAGGGTGTTGCCCTTGGTCCGGGAGCATATGGAGGCAGCGCAACAAGCCCAGAGTAGGGTGTACAATCGTCAGGCTCGGGTACGGGACTTCAATCCGGGAGATCGGGTTTTGGTTCTGGTACCCACCCTTGACAGCAAATTCCTAGCTAGGTGGCAGGGCCCCTATGAGGTGATCGAGAAGGTAGGGGAAGTAATTACAAAGTACACCAGCCAGGCGGCGCAAGCCGGAGCAGGTGTACCACGTGAATTTACTTAAGCCGTGGAAAGATAGGGACGCGGCCGACGACCACAGCCCCGGCCAGGGCTTCTAGGTGAAAAGGGTCCAGCCCCACAGTTCGAGGCCTGTGAAGCAGTAACCACGGTGAAAATTGCAGACAGCCTGTCTTCCAAACAAGTTCAGGAAGTCAGGAGTTCTCAGTCGGAACACGGATGTGTTCTCGGACCTCCCTGGCCGCACGTCTCTCATCCGACATGACATCGCCACTGAGCCGCAGGCCAAGGTCCGGTTAAAACCATACCGGTACCCGAGGCTCGGCGGCGGGCCATCGCGGAGGAAGTGCAGTTAATGTTGAAGCTCGATGTCATTGAGGAGTCGAAAAGTGAGTGGGCCAGTCCCATAGTCCTAATACCTAAGCCGGATGGGACGCTGCGGTTCTGCAACGACTTTCGCAAG
Organism: Bufotes viridis; assembly: GCA_033119425.1. Lineage (NCBI taxonomy): Eukaryota > Metazoa > Chordata > Amphibia > Anura > Bufonidae > Bufotes > Bufotes viridis. The sequence goes on from CM065591.1 coordinate 184,328,383, forward strand.
TTAAATGAAGTATCCAAGTTTGACGCGTATCCCATGCCCCGAGTAGACGAGCTTGTTGAAAATTTAGGACAAGCCCGTTATTTTTCTGTGCTGGACCTCACTAAAGGGTACTGGCAGGTACCCTTAACGGAGTCGGCTAAGGAAAAACCGCGCTTGTTACCCCGCAGGGCCTGTATCACTACAAGGTGTTACCCTTTGGCCTGCATGGCGCCCCGCCACTTTCCAAAGGTTAATGGACATAGTGCTGCGACCACATCGTCGGTACGCCTCGGCCTACTTAGATGATGTAGTCATCCACAGCACCGACTGGGAAAGCCATTTACCCAAGGTGCAGGCGGTAGTGGATGCCCTGAGGAAAGCTGGACTAACCGCCAATCCAAAAAGTGTGCGATTGGGTTGGAAGAGACCAAATATCTGGGGTATGTCATTGGGCGGGGAGTCATCAAACCTCAGGTAACTAAGGTAGAGGCCATTCGTAACTGGCCCCGACCGGTCACCACCAGGCAGGTAAAGTCGTTCCTGGGGATTGTAGGATACTACATGAGGTTTGTGCCCCACTTTGCCACAATAGCAGCGCCATTGACAGACCTGTTGAAGGGACGAAAGTCTGGGAGGGTTAGCTGGAGTGAGAAGGCGGAGGAGGCTTTCTCCGCGTTGAAGTCGGCCCTGTGTGGGTCCCCGGTTTTGGTGACACCCGACTTCAACAAGGAGTTTGTCGTACAGACCGATGCCTCGGAGGTAGGCCTCGGTGCGGTACTGTCTCAGGAGGTCAACGGGGAAGAACATCCCGTTGTCTTCCTGAGCCGTAAGCTCAGTCCCGCCGAGTCCAGATATAGTATAGTGGAGAGGGAGTGCCTGGCTATCAAGTGGGCACTCGAATCTCTCCGCTACTACCTGTTAGGGAGGAGGTTCTGTCTGGTGACCGACCATTCCCCTCTCAAGTGGATGAGTCAGGCCAAGGAGAGGAATGCTCGGGTCACCAGGTGGTTCCTATCCCTTCAAAATTTCAAATTCTCCGTGGAACACAGGGCAGGCCGCTTGCAGGGTAACGCAGATGCCCTGTCCCGCGTCCACTGCCTCACATGTGTTCACCCCCTCAGGGCTGAACAAAGGGGGGGGGGTGTGTAAGAGGGTGCAAGGTGTCATATTTGATGGCAGGTACGTGTCACCGAGGTTGCTGGCCTCGGTGAGGTAAGAGCCGGGTTTTTTTTGTCTGCAGCAGCTAGTGCTGTTTGACTCTGTTAAATAGCATGGCTGCAAAGCCGATCCGGGCCGGCTCTTACCGGGAGCAGCTAAAGTGTAGGGTGGGTGGCTGCTCCCCACGATCCAGTCCTGGTTTTGGGCTGGGTATAAAACACAGCCAGCAGCTGTGTCTGAGGTGGTGATTATCCTGGAGCTGCTAACAGGGCTCTGGAGTTCTCTGTCCTGGAGGAAAGAGCTCAGCAAGGAGGTGGCTTTTGTTCCTGGCTACCTGAAGGTGGATTCTCCTGCGGCTGGGCCGACAGCCTGGTGCGAACCTGCACCTACACCTCCCAGGTGACTGAACCTGTGTTGGCCTGTTTTGTTTTGCCTCCTTGTTTCTGACATGTGTGAATTACCACCGAAAGACTGTTTGCTGTGTATTTTTGTGTCAGTGTGAATAAAACACTGTTTATTGCACATCCTGGACTCTTTGTTTTGCCTCGGTACTGCACCCGCACCGCTGTCTACCAGAGCGACTCCTCACATTATATATATACAATCATTTAATACTTTGCTAGATTATGAGTCTTGATTCTTCTTCTGCAGGTAGAATGAAGCCTCACAATATCCTAAGACTACATCTCAATATGGAGATGATCAATTAATTAATGTGTTTCTGTATTCGCCAATCTAGATGGTATGACTTCACCCACATTATCCAATTAGTCTTAATAAAATCAAATATCATTCTTTATGTCTCTTACCAAGTCCTAGCAGGAATCACACTTCTGCTCCTAGGAAAGCTGGTGGTCCATTATCGCATGTCTCACCATGACTTTCATATTGATAGCCCCTCTCTTGGGTGTTCTGGCTATGATGATGATCCTGATGCCCTATCCTGGAATGTTCTTCGCTTGTTCTTTGCTTGTTGGAATTTCCTTTTTCCAACAGTAATTATTCCAATCCTTATCTCATGTCACATCCTCCTGGATTAAGATCTTCCAATAATACGCTCATATGGTAATGATCCTATGAGATCATATTTACCCATAATGCGACTGTGGAGGATGATATCATGATATCCATCTGTCTCCGGATGGCACTGTTGTGCAAGCTATTGGCACCATACTATAAAGACTTAACTAGGGCACCCTTGTATTATATACATTTGACCCTCGTCGTCGTAAATCAGAGATAAGGATTAGTTTAGACAACTTTGAAACAACTAAAGACAGACCTTAAGGCGTCTCTCTGAATGTTTCTGACACTGTTGATCTATGAACCATAATGATATGAATGGGCCTTGTTCTCTTCAGACGGACATGTCTGGAGAATCCAGTGTACTCCCAACAGATAAGACCACATCTGTGGCAATAACTTTTTAAAATATAATGTTCTTTGTATTCAGTATAAGCTTTTACACAGACTGAACTCGGCATGACCTCATGTTGGCCTGTTTCAGCCATACAGCAAAACTTTGTAACTTTGGTTCAGTCTGTCTCTTAAAAAGACAATAAGCATCAATTTTATATATACTCATGAAAATGCCCGACAGACTGGACAATTTCCCTAGTGTCCGTCAAAGGATATATTATTTTCTGGGGTGAAAGTCAGTCGCAAAAATAGAAATACAGTAAATCTGGTGTTCCAGCTGTGATTGGACAAGTTTCATAGTGTCCGTCAAAGGATATATTTTTTTCTGGGGTGAAAATCTGTTGCAAAAATAGAAATACAGTAAATCTGGGGTTTCAGCTGTGGCTGGACAAGTTTCATAGTGTCCGTCAAAGAATAGCTTTTGTTCTGGGTTGAAATTCAATTGCCAAAATAGCAATACCATAAATCATTGGTTTCAGCTGTGGCTGGACAAGTTTAATACTGTCCGGCAAAGGATAGATTTTAAATTGTTGGGTGAAATATTACCATTTTTGCCAGGGTACAATCCCTGCACTACATAACTGACAGGGAACTTACAATTGGCGGTTACATTCTTGCATGAAATAAAGCCTTTTGGGCTGTGAAGCCAAAGGTAGTCTCCAATAACCGGATTTTTATTTTTATTTTACAACCATGGTTGGGTGAGGCCGGTATACATGACTATTCTGCATGAGGTTCAAACAAGTCCTGTGGGATCCATATCTGGTTCTTTTTAATAAACGAAAGCTTAGTTGCCAACATTGTCTGCGGACAGGCGGCTGCACTTGTCTGGGATAATGCCCCCAGCCATGCTAAACACACGCTCAGACAATACAGTGGCTGTAGGGTAGGCCAGCACCTCCAAGGCGTAAAGGGCAACCTCAGGACATGTGCCCAATTTGGAGACCCAGAAGTGGAGTGGGCCAGACCAAGTGGCGTAGCTAGAAATGATTGGGCACCACATCAAATTTTTGAATGGGGCCCCCCTCCCCCAGTAATTTTTGCGCAACCCCTTCCTTTCATGCCACCATGCCTGTGGCTACTGAAGATCGTTCTCTCAGACCAGGCCCAGCAGCTGTTCCATTCGCTTTCTACGCTGTCTATACTGCCACTGTATATAATTTCATTGTATAATACTGTTGAGCGGCCCTGACAAAGTCCTTTACTCCTCCTCCTCCTCCTGGATGGGCCCTTTCTAGGTCATGGCCCCAAAGCAATTGCTTTCCTGCTTCCCCTGTAGCTATTCCCTTAGGAAGACCTATCAGTCAGTACATGTACTGTTTCAACATGTTGCTGAAATGCTGCCTCCTGCTAAGATGTTCCAGATCTGCTGGTGGTGCAGGTTGCTGTGGTGTGATGACAAAGCTTTTCCAGATTTTTCCAATGATAAACCTGCCTTCTGAGGTGTTGGTGGTGACCCAGCTGTATTGGCAAATTCTTCCTCCTCTGCCTTCACCTTGTGCTTCCACTGAGTCCACGGTGTCAGGTGTAAATGCCATCAGTAGCGTGCTTACTAGCGGGCTCATCTTACTATCACACTCCAGTGAGGGAATTAAGGATGGCAGGAAGCTTGAGCTCCTTCTCCCTAGTTGAGAGACCAGCGCTGCGATTGGCTGCTCTCTTTGCCGGGGAAGCCAGCACACACGTCCCCAACCAGGATGTTTAGCAACGCCTGTACAAAAGTCCGCCTCATTTGCATATGAGGCTGCAGAAGAAACGGGCGATTAGGAAAGAATTAGGTGGTCGATTAAAAATAAAAATAAATGGGGAACATCAGTGGATGACGCACTATCCGGTAGGAGGGTTATTTGGGGGTATTATAGCGGTGAAAGGTCCTCTTTAAGTTAAGGATAAGGCGTGTATATAGTTTTGGTCCAGTAACCAATAGGGTATCTCTTTCTCTCATACTGGATTTAGAACTAAATCTAATCTAAATTGGATTAAAACTTATTTTAACCAATTAATCATTAATTATTTAATTCATTAAAAATGCATCTAATCCAATATAAGACTTGGACAACAGAGACACAAACCTGTCTGTTACCCTATTCTTCTCCTAAACATTACTAATTTCCAGACTTAAATATTCTATTAATAAACATTACTCTTCCTCAAAATGGTAACATATTTTTTTCTTCACCCAAAACTAACTCCCCACTTACTGGACTATGGCAACCACTGGGAAAAACTGTGGGGACAGACTTTAGCAAAGCATGCTTTCTGCTTTATCTGTAATTTGCACAGGTTTGCACGGCTGACATTTTACTGATGGTCACACTGCCAGCACGTAGGGTTCCAGTATCTGAGATGACGTCGGGGTCACCAAGAAATGTTGTGGAATAGCATTCAGAAAATGCAGTCTTCAGGAAAAATAAGGTTTATGGCAGCTAGCCAGAAGCATTAACAGCTTCAATCACACAAAGGAAAATGCTCAAAGGTGGAGAGGTCCACACTTGTCTTATATATAACCATTCTAAACCATACATACATATCTTATCCTCATTAGATAGGTTAAATTCTCTCTATTACCCCATTGGATATATCCATGCATGGACAACTTGTGCATGCTTCAAGTTCTTCTTAGCAACCCAACATCTATCCATTACCAATACTTTCTTCATCCTGTCTAATCTAAGTGACTGCTACCCCCACCTTTGGCATGTGTACATACACATAAGATTTTGTAATGTAGTGTCTGGTAAAATCAGGCAACATTCCCCCTGTTGTTGGTTTTCTTAACACACACACAAATACTGACATTCATACCTCACACAATGTCACTCTCACACTGTAGTTCAGTATATGATATTCTCATCCAATGAACAAAGTTCACATTCCTAATCCTTGACTTCTTCGGAAGCAACAGGTGCGTAGGTGAGCATCATGGTGGCTTTCAAAAACAGTTGCAGCATGAAAATAACAGGCCTACAAGAGAATTTAGTGTCTGGCATAATCAGGCGGCAATATACTATATATATTTTAGATTTTCTCCTTCAGTGTAAAACCAAAAGAAATTTTAAAAATTTACATATTAGGTATTGCTAAGGTAAATGCCGTAAAAAAATAAATAAATAAAAACTATGCCAAAACAACCAACTTTTTTGTTCTACTTGCCCCATAAAGTGTAATATTGAATGATCAAAAATCTTATGTACCCAAAATTGGTACCAATAAAAATAAGCCCCTACACAAGACAATCAGCAGGAAAAAAAGCCTTTCAGAAAACGGAGACACAAAACATGATTTTTTTTCAAAAATGCTTTATTGTGTAAAACTGAAACACACAAAAAAGTTGATATACTTGATATCGTCACGTCCATACCAACTTGCTCTGTAAAAATAGCGTGTGATCTAATCTGTCAGATAAACATTATAAAACAGAAAAAATAAAAACTGTGCCAGAACAGCCATTTTGGTAACGCTGCCTCACAAAAAATGTCTTTTAAAGCGATCAAAAATTATATGTACCCCAAAATAGTATCAATAAAACTGTCACCTTATCCTATAGTTTCCAAATGGGGTCACTTTTTGGTTGGTTCTACTTTAGGGTGCGTCAGGGAGCTTCAATTAGGACATAGTGTCTAAAAACTATGGAGCTCCTTTCCTTCTGAGCCCTGCTTTGCTCACATACAGAAGTTTACAACCACATATGGAGTGTTTCTGTAAACCACAAAATCAGGGTAAAAGAATTTTGAGTTTTGTTTGGATATTAACCCTTGCTATGTTACAGGAAAAATTTGATTAAAATGGAAAATCTGCCCAAAAAGTGAAATTTAGAAATGTCATCTTCCCTTTTCCTTGTTATTCTTGTGGAACACCTAAAGGGTTATCAATGTTTATAAAATCAGTTTTGAATAACTTGAAGGGTGTAGTTTCTAAGTTGGGGTATTTATGGGTGCTTTCTGTTATGTAATCCCCACTAAGTGACTTCATAACTGAACTGGTCCTTAAAAAGTAGGTTTTGAATCCAGAGGTAAAAGCAGCTGTTTGGGAGCAGCACCTCCCAATACAGGCAGACAAACAACACGAGTTTGTCTGCGTTTGTGTGTTTGATTTCAAGTATGTGTTTGTATGTGTGACTTTATATTAAGTGACTTGTCATTTAGGGACTTTAGGAGGGGACTACAGTAAGTCAGTTGCTTATCACAGCATTGTTGTATTATATTTTTTTTTTTCTCTTTTCTTGTGTAATCCTCATTAGTGTGTGTTTCAATATTGACAACACAGTCTATTGCACATCTTGTCCTGGAACAGCTGTTTGAGGGTGCATATCTTTGTTCGAAATGTGAGCAAATTACTCGTTTGAAATCACATATCGTGTATTTAAACAAGCGAGTTTCAACACTGAGAAGTGTTGGCAATTTGGAAAAGAGTTTTCTGCTGACTGAGCAGGCACTCTATGGGGTAGACTTGGGGGAGGGTGGTAGCATGGAGGCTCAGGAAAGAGGGAGGTAGCTGGAACAGTTAGCGGGGTAGGGGGAAGAGTGCCAGGAAGGCCAACCCTGATCTGACACGTCCTAACAAGTCTGCATGGCTGGCAGATAAGGGGGGTGTTAGTTCAGGGAGAGCACTGTTGTGGCCAGACACTTTGTCTGCCAGTCAGGGGAATATCAGCTCCAGTAAGCAGTGGACCTGGAGAACAGGGCAGGCCAGATAGGTGCTGGTAGTGGGAGACTCAATTATTGGGGTTACAGCTAGGGAGATCTGTCCCAAAGACTGGGATCGTCGAATGGTGTGTTGTCTTCCTGGTGCTCAAGTTTGACATATCGCGGAACAGGTTGACATGTTACTGGGAGAGGCTGGTGAAGATCCAGCAGTCATAGTCCATATTGGAACCAATAACAAAGTTAGAGGTAGGTGGAGCATCCTTAAAAATGATTTTAGGGATTTAGGTCACAAATAGAGATGAGCGAACACCTGGATGTTCGGGTTCGAGAGGTTCGGCCGAACTTCCGGAAAATGTCCGGCTCGTGATCCGAACTCAACCCGAACTTCATCCCGAACCCCATAGAAGTCAATGGGGACCCGAACTTTTGGGCACTAAAAAGCCTGTAAAGACTCCCGGAAAGGGCTAGAGGGCTGCAAAAGGCAGCAAAATGTAGAGTAAATCCCTGCAAACAAATGTAGATAGGGAAATGATGAGTTAACATAAAATAAATAAAAATTAACCTGTAAAAGACACCCAGAGGATAATATACCGCAATAAACGCATTGCGATTACAACTTTGAGCTAACGATCACCATGGGAACGCCTCCTCCAGTAGAATGTACTGTCGGATCTGAGAATTAAGTTGAAATCGCAATGCGATTCTTATATATTTGCTTAATCGCATTGCGATTTCAACTTAGCATTGCTAAATAATTCCATCCATATCGTTAACTTACTGAGTCAGTAAGTTAGCGAATATGGATGGAATTATTAGAATTAGCAATGCTAAGTTGAAGCGGCAATGCGATTAAGCAGATATATAATAATCGCATAATCGCGTTCTAATAGAACTTAAGGCTGTCACTTAGTCAGTTTTAGTATTGGTGTGCTGTAATAGAAGTTACATTCGTACCACGAATATAACTTAGAGCAATACAGTCAACTTTACACTGTTAGTTTTATTATCGCGATAATACAACTATTCAAGAATCGTAGTACGTGCGTCTGTGCGTGTGTGCGTTACCTCGGATCGGATCGAGAGAGACGAGTGGAGGTTGGTGACTGTCCCAGCGATTATGGCGAAAAGTAATTTCTCTAAAGAAGAGCTGGATTTCTTAATAACTGTAAGTAATTGAACTTAGTTAGTGTGTAATTCAGTAATGTGATTTAAACTTATTTATTAATGATTTTTATTAGCCAAGAAGCCTGCAGGCCTCCACTGATCTCATAACTGCCTTACACTGTCACATGTCCTACTGCTTGGTGACATAAACTCATCACAGGCTTTAGCAGACTGCACAACTACATGAGTGATTAGTGAAAGACACTGTTAAAGGGGTGGCAATGTTCAAGTCACTTTTAAAGGGATGACGATGTTCAAGTCACTTTTAAAGGGATGGCGATGTTCAAGTGACTTTTAAAGGGCGGCAATATTCAAGTCACTTTTAAAGGGATCGCAATGTTCAAGTCACTTTTAAAGGGATGGCGATGTTCAAGTCAGTTTTAAAGGGATGGCGATGTTCAATTCACTTTTAAAGGCGGCAATGTTCAAGTCACTTTTAAAGGGATGGCGAATTGGCGATGTTCAAGTCAGTTTTAAAGGGATGGCGATGTTCAAGTCACTTTTAAAGGGGCTGCAGTGTTCAAGTCACTTTTAAAGGGCGGCAATGTTCAAGTCACTTTTAAAGGGATGGCGAATTGGCGATGTTCAAGTCAGTTTTAAAGGGATGGCGATGTTTAAGTCACTTTTAAAGGGGCTGCAGTGTTCAAGTCACTTTTAAAGGGGCGGCAATGTTCAAGTCACTTTTAAAGGGATGGCGATGTTCTACTCTTTGACTGTTTTCATATTAAATGTTATTTTTGATGGTTCTTATGACTATGATAACTAATAATTGTATTTTAGAACTGTGGGATTACATGAACATGATTTAATTGTTATCTTGCAGGAAATGTTGGAGAAGGAGTACGACCGCAGAAGGTCAAGGGGCGAAAAGCAGGCCATAGTGCGGAGAATTGCTTTCCATCTGTGGAAGAAGAATGGGTGCACTCATCGGAAGGATGCGATTCTAAAAAAGTGGTCAGATCTGAAGCGCCACCGGATGGATCTGATCACTAAGATCCGAGATAAATCTCTTCCAGGTACAATACTTATTTGCATAACTGAGCAGATAGATAACACAATATGTTGGTGAGAGAAATAAGTATTTTTAACCCTTTACAATAAATCACTTAGTACAGTGGTGTTGAACTGATGGGAAAGGGTGCTAAAAGTGGCAATATGAGACCTCTTTCTGGGCCACATATGTTTTTGACTTTACACAGTTGACTTTGGCCCCTGAAGCTTGTCCAAACTCCTCGCACGTCTGGACGAGTGTAGACAACAAGCATCGATCAGGACAATTAGGCCACATGCCATAGGCGTGCGCAGGGGTGTGCCAGGTGTGCCTGGGCACACCCTAATCAAGCTGCAAAAAATGAGGTATTGTCTCTGCTACAGTGCTACCCCTCCTCAGTTGTCCCCTGTATAATGTACACTGATACCCCTCAGTTTTGTGTTTGCGCATGTATAACATATATATAAATATTCAGGCTCGGACTGGCCCACAAGGGTACATGGGAATACCTCGGTGGGCCCCTGAGCAAGGTGGGCCCCTAGTCTCCCACCCCTGCACAAGTGGCACATAACACATTGGACTTACTGCACTACATACATATATTCAATGTACAGCACCTCAGCCCGTCTATGTTCATATAAAAAAAACTTGTTAGATTATTTATTATATTTGAATGTACCCGTACTGTAGGCCCCCTTAATAAATTTTACTGGAGGGCCCTAGGTACCCCAGACCGACACTGTATATATTTATACACACACGCAAGCCTGCTTATGCTTTCGGGTGCACACCCTAATGCAATAGGCTGCGCACGCCGATGCCACATGCCCAAATGAAGTCATAGACTCGAATCACTCTTGTTCCCTGGGGAGTGGCCCATCACCCAATAGCAGCAGTGAGTTTAAGCTGAACCTAATCAACGATGCTCAAAGGCAGAGTGCAGGGGGTACCCACAGGGTCCTGGTCCGGCAGGTCAAGGCAGACACTGATGATACTACACTTGATCTAAGCCAAAAGGAGAAGAAAGATAGGTGTAGTTAATTATTATGCCATCCAGACACTACCATAGATTAATTTGTGTACCCTTAACTGTAATTTGGCTTTACTTGTTTATCTTGGCATTTTTAAAAATTTGGTCATCATCATCATTACAGATGCTCCGCTTCCCAAAGTGAGAGCCAAGCTCTCTAAAAAGAAGAAGGCGGTGGAGGTGGAGGAGGAGACAGACCACTCGGACGAGCAGGAAGAGGCAGGGCCATCAGGCTATCGGGCCCATAGCCCACCTGCTGCAGTGGAGGAGGGTGATGACTCTGAGGAGGCAGAAGAGGAGATGGTCACTAACCCCTGACAAGAAGGTAAATGGATGATGTGGATATTTTTATTTATTCAGTGTCCCAGAAAGCTAATGTTACGGGTGGGAGTACTGATTTCCATAACGTATCTAACTGCCACATCCATTTTTGGAAGTGCGATATAACAAGCATGCAATATATAAATTTTTCTAAGAATATATTTTAACAAACGATATTATTTTTTTAAATGAAGAAAATATAATAAAACAGGCAACAAATAAAGTACAACACATAACAGTAATATAAAAAATAAACACTAAAAAGTAATTGATCAACATCAAAACCATTAACGTAACTACTAAGTCAATAACCCAAAACTAAAAGGAACTATTATTAATCCTACCTAAACCAATATATAACAGATTTACATAGTAACATAGTAACATAGTATATAAGACCGAAAAAGACATTTGTCCATCCAGTTCGACCTGTTTCCTACAAGTTGATCCAGAGGAAGGCAAAAAACCCTGTGAGGCAGAAGCCAATTTTCCTCACATAAGGGGAAAAAAATTCCTTCCCGACTCCAATCAGGCAATCAGAATAACTCCCTGGATCAACGACCCCTCTCTAGTAGCTATAGCCTGTAATATTATTACACTCCAGAAATAAATCCAGTCCCCTCTTGAATTCCTTTATTGTACTCACCATCACCACCTCCTCAGGCAGAGAGTTCCATAGTCTCACTGCTCTTACAGTGAAGAATCCTTTTCTATGTTTGTGTACAAACCTTCTTTCCTCCAGACGCAGAGGATGTCCCCTTGTCACAGTCCTGGGGATAAATAGATGATGGGACAGATCTCTGTACTGACCCCTGATATATTTATACATAGTTATTAGATCTCCCTCAGTCGTCTTTTTCTAAAGTGAATAACCCTAATTTTGATAACCTTTTACGGTACTGTAGATTCCTCATTCCAGTTATTACTTTAGTTGCCCTCCTCTGAACCCTCTCCAGCTCTGCTATGTCTGTCTTGTTCACAGGAGCCCAGAACTGTACACAGTACTCCATGTGTGGTCTAACCAGTGATTTTCAAGAAAAAAATATCATCTGCTTTATATAACAATTAATGATTGTATTTTAATGTACATTTCCATATTTTATTTCATTTATTTTACAGCTGACAACATCATGTTAAAAAAATAAAAATAATGCGACGGAAGCACCAGCTGCAAATGCAGCAGTTCAGGGAGCAGCAAACCAGGAAGATGAGGCAGCTCAAGATGCAGTTCTCCCACCAAATGCGAGCCATGGAGGAGGCTCATCTTAAGGACATCGATGATCTGCTGGAGGAGCAGAGAAAATTTAAAAAATTACCCTAATTTTTTGGTTATTTATATATTTATGTTAAAAAATAATTCTATTTTGTTAAAGATTATTTTATAAAACTATAATGTTAAATCAAATTTATTGCGTTTTGTTTGATTGGAAACAAAGGGTACAGATAGTGTTGCCCATATTAATAATTATTTTTCATTACTGT
>CM065591.1:184943871-185120339 GCA_033119425.1 Bufotes viridis
TTGTGCTCAGGTTGAGAACGTTTATGCCTCGCTTCAGGCTCTGATTGCACAGCGTGCAAACCACTCGTGTCTTGTCGTCAGCACATTGTCTGAAGAACTGCCACGCCAGGGAACTCCTTGGAGCTGGCTTTGGTGTGCTCAGTCCCTTGCTTCGGTGGGCAGTAGGAGGCGTACTGTCTAGAGGACGGCCGCTCCGCTTTTGCACCCTGCTCCCTCTTCTGCTGTGCTGGTGGCTCTGTGCGACCACCGCCTCTTCCTCCGAACTACATCGGTCACTCGCATGACCTTGATTCCATGTGGGGTCGAGGACCTCATCGTTCTCCACATCATCTTCCACGCAGTCTTCACCCCTGACTTCAATGTCGGTCTGCACACTTTCGAAAGCCCCAGCAGTTGGCACCTGTGTTTCGTCATCATCCGAGACGTGCTGCAATGGTCCTCCCATGTACTCATCTTGAAAAATAAGTGGTTGGGCATCGGTGCACTCAATCTCTTCCACTTCTGGGGCAGGGCTAGGTGGATGGCCCTGGGAAACCCTGCTAACAGAGTCATCAAAAAGCAGAAGAAATTGCTGCATGACTTGGGGCTCAGACTGCTTGGCTGATTTGCAAGGGGGTGAGGTAAAAGACTGATGGACATCGGCTGCAGGTGCCAACTGTGGTCTTTCAGCAGGAGACTGGGAGAGAGACAATGTGAAGGAACTGGATCCAATGTCAGCAACCCAATCTACTATCGCCTGTACTTGTTCAGGCCTCACCATTCGTAGAGCAGCATTAGGCCCGACCAAATACCGTTGCATGTTTTGTCGCCTACTCGCACCTGATGAAGGGGTTTCACTTGTGTGTGTAGCTGGCACAGATAGACCACGTCCTCTCCCTGCAACAGGAGCTCCACCAGCAGCACCGCGACCTGGGCCACGTTTCTTATTTGACGCTCTCCTCATATTTTTTGAATTCAGGAACTTGGCCACGTTTCTTATTTGACGCTCTCCTCATATTTTTTAAATTCAGGATCTTGCCCTAAATGGGTGTTTAATTAATAGTAGAAAAGAACGACAGTATGTCAAGGATGTATCTCACACGGCCTGAACCAGACTAGGCCTCAATTAAAGATTTCTTTGCACAAAATGGCTGTATTTCAAATGGCTATATTTTAAATGCCTAATTCAAACCCCTGTATGTATAGGGGGGATCACACATGCCCTGAATCAGTGTAAGCCTGAAGTAAATATATCTTTGCACAAAAAGGCGGTATTTCAAATGGCTGTATTTCAAATGCCTAATTCAAACCCCTGTATGTATAGGGGGGATCACACACGCCCTGAATCAGTGTAGGCCTGAATAAAATATATCTTTGCACAAAATGAGTATATTTCAAATAGCTGTATTTAGAATGCCTAATTCAAACCCCTGTATGTATAGGGAGGATCACACACACCCTGAATCAGAGTAGGCCTAAAGTAAATATATCTTTGCACAAAATGGCTGTATTTCAAATGGATGCATTTAAAATGCCTAATTCAAACCCCTGTATGTATAGGGGGATCTCACAGGGCCTGAACCTCTGTAGGCCTGAATTCAATATTGGTGCACCAAATGGCGGTATTTAAAATCTCTGAAGGTAACCCAAATGTATTAAGAGTGTATCTCACAATGACATCTGCATCAAAGGCTGCCAACAAAATTTTTTGTGCCCAAACGACTGTTTGTTTAACAACTTAATTTGACAGCAGTATATAAGCCTGTAATTTCACACGTGCTGATGCTTCAAGGCCTGAAAATAGTGTTTTTTGTCAAAAACGTGTGTTTTTCAAACCCCAGAAAATGATGGGTGTATTCCTAGCTTAAATTGCACACTGACTAATACAGATGTTGTAGATTGCCAAAAAAGTCTTTTTTTGCTAACAGAATATAAATGCTGTATAGATTAAACTTGAATTTAACACTTGCAGTTCTGGAAAATACAGTTTTTTGAAGAAAAAGAAAGTGTGTTTTTGAAACCCCAGAATATGATGGGTGTATTTCTAGCTTAAATTGCACACTGACTAATACAGATGTTGTAGTTTGCCCCCCAAAAATGGTGATTTGCAATGTCCCAAAAGCTCAGATGCAGTGCTGGTGCACTGAGCATGCATGAAATGGCCGCCGCCACCCACCTAACTAACAGAATTCTAAAAGTTAATATTTTTTGGTCAATGAGCTCAGGGCAGGATAAAAGGATAGTGCCCTGCATCTAGGTAGATCGCTGAGTTAGATTCTCTCCTATTCTCTGCCTGAAATCACAAGTCCAGCAGCATCCTCTCCCTGCACTTGTAACAGCAGAGTGACATACAGCGATATGTGACTCAAGCTTATATAGAGCCTGGGTCACATGCTGCTCTGGCCAATCACAGCCATGCCATTGGTAGGCATGGCTGTGATGGCTTCGTGGGGCAAGTAGTATGACGCTTGTTGATTGGCTGCTGTGCAGCCTTTCAAAAAGCTCCAAGAAAGCGACGAACACTGAACCCGAACTTTTACGGAAATGTTCGGGTTCGGTTCCGTTTCCAAAACACCCCAAAATTCGGTATGTACCCGAACTATACACGTCTGTCACGTCTCTGTCTGATATACTGTTAGATTAAATACTAATACACGCAAAAAAATGTTTTAAAACATATAACTGCACAGTTGAACAGCAAATAATACTTTTTGTTTTCCACTAATACATGCCAAAAAAGGCTGTCATTTTCTCACTTCACCACACAACAGCTAATAAGCCTTTTTTTTTTTGTACTAATACACCCCAAAAAAGGCTTTAGAACATATAACTGCACTGCTGAACTTCTAATATGCCTTTTTTTCCGCTAATACACCACAAAAAAGGCTTTAGAATATATAACTGCACCGCTGAACAACAAATAAGCCCTTACTTTTTTCCACTAATACACGTAATAAAAAGATTTTAGAACATATAACTGCATTGTTGAACGGCAAACAATACTTTTTGTTTTACACTAATACAAGCCAAAAAAGGCTGTCATTTTCTAACTTCACCACACAACGGCTAATAAGCCCTTTTCCCCCCACTAATACACCCCAAAAAAGTCTTTAGAACATATAACTGCACCACTGAACTTCTAATATGCCTTTTTTTTCCACTAATACACCACAAAAAAGGCTTTCGAACATATAACTGCACCGCTGAACAGCAAATAAGCCCTTACTTTTTCCATTAATGCACGCCAAACAAAGCTGCAATTTTCTCACTTAACCACACAAGAGCTAATAAGCCCTTTTTTCCCCCACTAATACACGCTAAAAAAGGCTTTAGAACATATAACTGCACCATTGAATGGCAAATAATACTTTTTTCCCCCACTAATACACGCCAAAAAAAGGCTGTAATTTACTTACTACACTACACAACGACTAATAAGCCCTTTTTTTCCACTAATACACGTAAAAAAAACTTTTGAACATATAACTTTTTGTTTTCCACTAATACAAGCCAAAAAAGATATGAGTAGATAAAAATAGAGGCTCATCCGTATATTAGTAACGTATGGTGCTCTTGTTGTAAGAAGATTGATGCACCCAATCAACAAGTAAGTAAGGAATATTTGGTTGTTATACAACAGGCACTCAATATCTCTGAACCACCCAGAAAAATTATTTATTAGGGGAATGCATCAAATATGTAAAAAAATGTATAAAATATAAATGACAAAATATACACATAAATAATAAGTAAGTAAATAAGTAAAAAAGGTAAGATGTTGTCCAGTTATATACTCATATACATTAAGTAGATCTAATGTATTAGGCAACAATTCATGTCCAATAGGACGCCTCTAGTGTAGAATAAAACTGAAGATTATGCTCTCTATTCAGGTAAGTAGACACAATTCACATTAATGTTGCGTGAATTCCACAAGTCTCTCTTTATATATTACCACCGCATTTCATTGTATAGCCCAGCATAGGAATGGTTAATAGCAGTTAATAGGTAGTGGTTGTTTTTTCAAATATCAGTTACCAGGAAGATAGGTAAAATACAAGTTGCACTACTCACATCTCCTTTTGTTAATGGTGAGTAGTAAAGTAGGGGTATTCGCTCCCCACCGGTATATTGTGGCGTCCCACACAACCGGTCCGGTGCGTTTTACCGTTACCTCTCTCTTGTCGTGTTAGTTGTAAGTGAAGCGGTTCCTCTCAGCCAGGTTAACTTCAGTGTTTCCTTTCGGCAGGGTTTGTCTCCGCGTCGAGTTAACACTACTCCTTGTTTTCTGATATCAATAAACAGGGGAATCCACCTCAAATTGAAACTAAAAACTACGTCTAATGGATTAGTTAATATATAACTTTTAATAATATTCAATTAAAACAGTTGTGCCCCAAGATAAAGAAATATGACAAAAAAGTACACCGAAACCAGTAGTTTGTTTGGATATGGGTGTGCACGGCGACACTGATAATCCACTGTCCTACCGTACTGACGTCTTGATGTAGTTCAGGGTAGACACTGGTACCGGATACAGCCAGTAAAATCAAGTTTCATTCCTCCCAACAATTGGTTTGAGAGATTCCCTAGGGAGAGGACAGAACGGAGCCTATCACGCCCTGTAGTAACCCTGTGGTAGTTGTCTGTCCCTGTTGACTAGTTAGATAGTAGCAGCCTCACCACAGGGCACTCGTCCTTAAAAGGGCGACCCCGTCCGGAACCTTACCCTAAGGACTAGATCCTATCACAACCCTGCAGTAGAGGTGCTCCCTATTCCCTACATGCATGTTTCATGTTATTCTGAAAACAATCATCAGGGGATCATTCTGGGCATAATTTAGAGGTGCTAGGGTCCTAATTCTATATATTTGAGCCAAAATGCAAAGGTTCAAAATCAAAGAAAAAGCCCCAACAAATTGAAATTCACAGGGGTTAAGGGTTGTTTGAAAAGTGTAGCCCCTTGGGCGGGGGGGTAAAGTTCTCAATAGAAATATAACCCTAATTTCATAGGCGATATAAATACCTGTAGACCATAGGGGAAACACAAAAAAAGGGGGGGAAAAGAGGAGGATAGGTGGAAGGAGGCACTGGATGTCGGCCCTCTTCATCCTCCTAGACGCAGTATGATGAATGCTGCGGGCGGTGCGGCGCCTGACATGATTGCTCGCCACTATTTAAAGGCTGTGATATCCCTGGATGCCTCGTGAGCACGTCAGCACGCAACGTACATTGACGCCCATTGATGACGTCAGACGTCACGTCACCTGACTCTAGGCCAACGGCGCGCGCATGCGCAGAAGATAGAAACCGGACCGAGGAATCCTGGGAGGAGCTTGCTGACGTGGGATATTGTCAGCGCCCCCTCCAGCTCACAATGACATGAGCAGAGTCAGCGCAAGGTCTGCTGGGGGATTGGGACGCATCCCCAGCAACCACACACTGTATACACATACAGGTATTTAGTGGCTATAGATAAAAATGTGGATTTAGGCAGGGAGGCTGCTCTGGTAATACAGAGCAGTTAATTACGGTAACAAGGTTAAGTTGGACATATACCCGTCCTAAGTGGGTTTAAAGACAACAATTACTTATTTTAACCCTCACTAACTAGCAATGATTTCGGTTCCGAGAGACATGTAGAGGACGATATAGTGACAACAGACTTGATGTTTTTGACAAAGGGATAGTTTCCAAATCATCATAGGTTTCATTCAAAAGATACTGGAGGTCCAATGGACAGTTGAACCACCATCAGATAAAGCAGCTGTAGTTCAACTGTTCATTGAGGCCAGTGGGTGCCACTGTTTTTAATCGAAAAATCCATCTGACTTCCCGTTGTAATAGGACTCGGTCCCAGTCCCCACCACGTACAGGGGGTGGGACCAGTTCCATTCCCACATCACTGAGACATGTAGAATTTCCTCCGTGACTTTCATGCACATGCCTGGACACTGTCGTGTCCTTCTTATTGGCCACATCATTTAAGTGCTCTCCAATTCTTCTCCGCAGTTCACGTTTTGTTTTTCCTATATATTCCATATTGCATCTGCATGTGATCTTGTAGATGATCCCTTTACTGCGACAAGAAATAAAGTCTAAGAGCGCCGTAGATTTGTGCTCATAAATGTCTTACTCTGCCCTATAACATTACAGGCTACGCATCCACTACACCTAAAGCATCCCATCGGCTTGCGATCAAGCCATGTGCCTGGATTGGGTGCTTTGGAGTAGTGGCTGTGGACCAAATGCTATCAAATGTGCCAATAAGTCGGATCTTCTGGTCCCCAGAGTCACGTTTTTTCGGGACCAGGAGATCCGTCCGTGAGGCAGATTGGGCTTTTTGATAGGCCCTACGTAACACATCATCGGGGTAGCCTCGTGCGTGGAATCTCTCCCGAAGCCGGTCTGCCTGTTTAATAAACTCCTGATTCCCAGAGCAGTTGCGACGCAGCCTAAGATATTGGCCCACCGGGATACCCCTTTTAAGGGGTCCCGGGTGACTGCTCGTCCAATGAAGGACTGAGTTGGTGGAGGTCGGCTTACGGTAAATAGTGGTACTCAATTCACCTGAAAGGCCTCTTGAGATGGATACATCCAAAAAAGGTAACGTATCTGTGGCGGTCTCGTATGTAAAGCGGAGGCCAAGGTCATTGGTATTGAGGCCCTTGGCGAATTGTTGGAAACTCGTAGATGAACCATTTCAAATAATGAAAATATCGTTGATATACCTAGCTCATAATAGGATGGGCTCGGTAATCGACGATGATGACTCGTTGAAAACCCTTGTGGACTCCCACCAGCCCAGGAGCAAATTAGCGTACGATGGCGCACAAGAACAGCCCATCGCTGTGCCCCTGAGCTGGTGGTACATCCTTATAATGCTTCCACATCAATGCTGGCAAGTAGGGAATGATCATCTATAGTCACTCCGTCCAGCCTTATGAGGAGGTCCGTCGTATCCCTGGTATAAGACGGCAATGAAACAACAAAGGGCATTAAAATCTGGTCGATGTATACACCAAGGTTTTGACATAAACTACCAATCCCTGATACAATTAGTCTACCTTTCAATGGGGTCGTCCCCTTATGGATCTTTGGTAGACTGTAAAAAGTTGCAGTTACTGGAGTACCTGGGTTTAAAAAATCAAATTCCTCGCCTGATATTAACTTGCGAGTCTTAGCATCAGCCAGAAAGCCCCTAAGTTAATACAGATATCCCTCAGTAGGGTTAGTTGAAAGAACAACTAGGATCCCGAAGGATCTGTAGGCACATTTCTTCATAATCACTGCGGTTCATTACTACCGTATTACCGCCCTTGTCTGAGGGTTTAATTATGATCATTGGGTCATTTTTGAGGGACCTAATGGCATCCCACTCTTCACTAGTACAATTCGGTAGATGGAATGATTGGGGGAGGGAAGAAAGTTCTTCTGTCACCTGTTTGAGAAAAACATCCAAGGAAACATCGAGTTTGCTTCAGCGTCCCACATGATTCATCAGGTGATTCCTTTTGCTGGTCACGTGTATCAGTGACGATACTCTCAATGTAAAACTGAAGGAGAGAATGTGTAGATTATTTAGAGTGCGTAAGCTAGCTGTGAATATGTTTCAAAGTCTATCCGATGGAACTCATTCATTAATGGTCCAGGAAAAGCAGGTACACATGCCAAACACGTTTTGGGGACAAATCTAACCCCTTCATCAGTGGCAAGCCAAAAAAGGCTGTAATTTTCTCACTTCACCACACAACGTAGCTCCATTGTAGCTCTGGATGTAAGTTTAGGGTCGTTGTCCTGCTGGAAGGTGGACTTCTGCCCCAGTCCCAAGTCTTTTGCAGCTTCTACTAGTGTTGAGCACGAATATTCGAATAGCGAATTTTAATCGTGAATATTGCAACTTCGAGAATTCGCGAATATTTAGAATATAGTGATATATATTCATAAAAACGAATATTCGTAATTTTTTTTTTCATCTGAACCCATTACCTGCCTGCTTCCTGCTTGTGGGCCAATGTGAGAAGGCTGCAATATCTAGTGAATTCGAATATATTTCATTATTTAATATAGTCTTTTATGCAAAAAATCGGTAATTAAATATGCTCATTAATCGAATAGCGTAAGGGCATTAAGCAACTTTCCTATTGGGTTGGCTTGGTAGAATTGTCGAATATGTAGAATATAGCGCTATGCTCGTTATTTACGAATACAGCGCTATATTCTACATATTCGACAATTCTACCAAACCAACCCAATAGGTAAGTTGCTTAACGCCCTTACGCGATTCGATTAACGCGCATATTTAATTGAAGATTTTTCGCATAACATAAACTATATTAAATAATGAAGAAAATTCTAAATCGGTAATGACTCATTACTGATTTAGAATATTCTTCATTATTTAATATAGTTTATGTTATGCGAAAAATTGGTAATTAACCCCTTCAGGGCCGGGCCATTTTTGACCTTAAGGACCAGTCCATTTTTTGCAAATCTGATGTGTGTCACTTTATGTGGTGACAACTTTAAAACGCTTTTACTTATCCAAGCCATTCTGAGATTGTTCTCTTGTCACATATTGTACTTCATGACAGAAGTAAATTTGAGTCAAAATATTTCATTTTTATTTATAAAAAATACAAAATTTACAAAAAAATTGGGAAAAATTAGCAATTTTCAAAATTTCTATTTCTCTGCTTTTAGACCAGATAGTGATACCTCCTAAAATAACTATTACTTTACATTTCCCATATGTCTACTTCATGTTTGGGTCATTTTGTAAATTGCATTTTCTTTTTTTGGGACGTTAGAAGGCTTAGAAGTTTAGAAGCAAATCTTAAATTTTTTAAGAAAATTTCCAAAACCCACTTTTTAAGGACCAGTTCAGGTCTGAAGTCACTTTGTGGGGCTTACATCGTGGAAACCCCCCATAAATGACCCCATTTTAGAAACTACACCCCTCAAGGTATTCAAAATAGATTTTACAAACTTTGTTAACCCTTTAGGTGTTCCATAAGAATTAATGGAAAATGGAGATGAAATTTCAGAATTTCACTTTTTGGCAAATTTTCCATTTTAATCAAAATTTTCCGCTAACAAAGCAAGGGTTAACAGCCAAGCAAAACTCAATATTTATTGCCCTGATTCTGTAGTTTACAGAAACACCCCATATGTGGTCGTAAACTACTGTACGGGCACACGGCAGGGCGCAGAAGGAAAGGGACGCCATATGGTTTTTGGAGTGCAGATTCCACTGGGATAATTTTAAACTGCCATGTCACATTTGAAAACCCCCTGATGCACCCATAGAGTAGAAACTCAAAAATAATGACCCCATTTTGGCTGACATGGCAGTTTAATGCCATGACGTGTATACTTGTCATGGAGCGCTAAGTAACACTGCTCCATGACAGGTATAACCGTCAAATAGCTTGAAAGGGTTAAATATGCGCATTAATGTAATCGCGTAAGGACGTTAAGCAACTTTCCTATTGGGTTTGCTTGGTAGAATTGTCGAATATGTTGAATATAGCGCTATATTCGTAATTTACAAATATAGTGCTATATTCTACATATTCGACAATTCTACCAGGCCAAGACAACCCAATAGGAAAGTTGCTTAACGCCCTTACAGGATCGATTAACGCGCATATTTAATTAAAGGTTTTTCGCATAACATAAACTATATTAAATAATGAAGAAAATTCTAAATTAGTAATGACTCATTACTGTTTTAGAATATTCTTCATTATTTAATATAGTTAATGTTATGTGAAAAATCGATAATCGACCTTAAGCCACTGTCCTATTGGGTTTGCTTGGTAGGGGGTCTAGAGCCCTGAGGCCTACGAGAGTGAACAGTTTTTTTAATGTCCCCCATCAGTACCCCCTTTTTTATAATGTCCCCCCAGTTTTTCCGCCCTGTATTTTAATTTCACCCAGCAGTTCCCTCTTTATTTACATGATCTCCAGTTGTGCCCCCTTTATTAATTTATAAAGTCCTCCCAGAGTTCTGGCCCCAGTATGACTATAATGTCCTAAGGAGTGCCTACAATATTGTCCTCCTCTCTGTACTGTGTTCAAAGTGCTGAAAAAAAAAGGTTATTCTGTCTCCATGCAGCCATCTGTGATACTCTGTCTGTGTCCAGGCACAGGTGGTGTGATGACGTCATCACATTCACTTGTGTGATGACATTGTCACATTAGACTGCGATGGGACACTTGCACACTAAGCTTCAGGCCTAGAGCCCTGAGGCCTACGAAAGTGAACAGCGGGGATGGGAGGCTCCTGTCTCATGGAAAGATGTGGCACTGTCGGACTTGCCTGTCAATGTGCTTGGAGGGGCCTCTTGGCAGGCGGGGGCCCCAATCAATTGCCAACGATCAGTAGAAAACAATTCTAAATGAAGGGACAGCCATTTGTTACCTTTAGGCAAAATACCTGGCTGAGATCAATACATGTCTGATGGACTAATTTGAATAACCTCTAGCAGAAGTGTGGAAAATCTTGGGAGTCAGCAGAGAAGACTGTGCTATGCTGCTCTGAAACATACACGCCGGCAGAATGGTAAAAAGAATCACTTTCATCATCAAAACCATTTGTGCATTTAGCATAGACTGCAAAAACGCTACCCAGTAAAGAGCGCAGACAGTGATACTGGATATGACAACTAAATATATGTATATATCTGAACATTCATTGAGAGACATTTATCAAGACTGGCATTCCCATACACCAGTCTTGATCCTTGTGAATAGGAGTAAGATGCCCCTAATTTATGAAGAGGCAGATGCTACTTTCCTTCATACTTTCCTGGCTTCCCACTCTGGCATCAGCTGCTCCATTCGGGTTTCGGAATGTAAACTTCTAGTTTGACGGGGCTGCAGCCAATTGTTGGCCACAGTGGTGAATTGCTCCCCTTGCGTCACTTGACCATTTCACATGATGTAAGGGGAGCAGGCCACCACTGCAGCCAGCAATTGTCTGCAGTGGCGTCATACTGAAAGTTTACATCTTGGGTGCCGGGCGGAGCTGGAGAACACGGGAGTTAGGAATCAGCATCGGGAAGCAGGTAAGTATGCTTCCCTTCGCAGAACTGCCTAGAGGGGGGCGTTTGCCAAATCCCCTTTCTCCAAAGTTGCACATACCCTTTAAATATTTATTGTTTATAAATAACAGAATTATTTTTAAGATTTATAAACTAGAAGTCCACCGACAATTTGTCTGGCATCAACAGAAAATCTTTATCTAAATTAAAAAATGAAACCATGTAAATCTCTCATACAAAAAAGACTGTGATGAAATTAAATACATAAAATATAAGTACAATACGCAACTGACTGAATGGATTTTCCTTTAAAGATCACTTTCTGCCATAGAAGGACAAAGTTGCAATACATTTGCTGAAACTTGTTTACTTTATATTACATTCTCCACCCCTGTATCTCTGCAACCCCCTACACTATAGAAGGGATTTTTTTCCTTGTGGAATGCATCTTAAAGTTTGGCAAGTTCTTTCTGAAGTTGACACAGGCAGATAAATGACTCAAAGAACACATGCTCTGAGCCTGCCATGTATCAGCGGAGACAAAATAAACAAGCAGCAGCAGAGCACAGAGTAAATGGGAAGCAGGTTTACATAAAGTAGCTTTTATGAGAAGTCTGAGAATGCATAGGTGAGAATCCAATGGGAAAATATCAACACAGATTCTCTCTCCCCTGATTTACAGATTGAATAATCCTAGAGATAGTATCTATAAGTTTAGCAAGAAGTTCAATGTTAATGAAATCTATCTATCTACAGTGGATATAAAAAGTCTACACACCCCTGTTAAAATGTCAGGTTTCTGTGCTGTAAAAAAATGAGACAAAGATAAATCATTTCAGAACTTTTTCCACCTTTAATGTGGCCTATAAACTGTACCACTTAATTGAAAAACAAACTGAAATCTTTTAGGTGGAGGGAAGAAAACAAAAAATACTAAAATAATGTGGGGATAACTGGGGATGTAGCTGTGTTCAGAATTAAGCAATCACATTCAAAATCATGTAAAATAGGAGTCAGCATACACCTGCCATCATTTAAACTGCCTCTGATTAACCCCAAATAAAGTTCAGCTTCTCTAGTTGGTCTTTCCTGAAATTTTCTTAGTCACACCCCACAGCAAAAGCCATGTTCCACAGAGAGCTTCCAAAGCATCAGATGGATCTCATTGTTAAAAGGTATCTGTCAGGAGAAGGGTACAAAAGAATTTCCAAGGCATTAGATATACGATGGAACACAGTGAAGACAGTCATCATCAAGTGGAGAAAATATGGCACAACAGTGACATTATCAAGAACTGGACGTCCCTCCAAAATTGATGAAAAGATGAGAAGAAAATTGGTCTGGGAGGCTACCAAGAGGCCTCCAGCAACATAAAAGGAGCTGCTGGAATATCTGGCAAGTACTGGCTGTGTGGTACATGTGACAACAATCTCCCGTATTCTTCATATGTCTGGTCTATGGGGTAGAGTGGCAAGACAAAAGCCTTTTCTTACGAAGAAAAACATCCAAGCCAGGCTACATTTTGCAAAAACACATCTGAAGTCTCCCAAAAGCATGTGGGAAAAGGTGTTTTGGTCTAATGAAACCAAGGTTGAACTTTTTGGCCATAAGTCCAAAAGATGTTTGGCTCAAAAACAACACTGCACATCGGCAAAAGAACACCATACCCACAGTGAGGCATGGTCGTGGCAGCATCATGCTTTGGGGCTGTTTTTCTTCAGCTGGAACTGGGGCCTTAGTTAAGATAGAGGGAATTAGGAACAGTTTCAAATACCAGTCAATATTGGCACAAAACCTTCAGGCCTCTGCTAGAAAGCTGAACATGAAGAGGAACTTTATCTTTCAACATGACAATGACCCAAATCATACATCGAAATCAACAAAGGAATGGCTTCACCAGAGGAAGATTAAAGTTTTGGAATGGCCCAGCCAGAGCCCAGACCTGAATCCAATTGAAAATCTGTGGGGTGATCTGAAGAGAGCTGTGCACAGGAGATGCCCTCGCAATCTGACAGATTTGGGGTGTTTTTGCAAAGAAGAGTGGACAAATCTTGCCAAGTCAAAATGTGCCATGCTGATAGACTCATACCCAAAAAGACTGTGTGCTGTAATAAAATAAAAAGGTGCTTCGACATAGTATTAGTTTAAGGGTGTGCACTTTTTATATCCACTGTATCTATCTATCTATCTATCTATCTATCTATCTATCTATCTATCTGTCTATCTATCTACCTATCTAGCTTTGTGATGCTTATAACTGTTCTGAAATTCCACGTTAATTCAATTTTAGTGATTAACTGATTTCTATCTATCTGTGATGCAAGGGGAGTAGTCACCGCTGTGGCCTGTGATTGCCTGCAGCGGTCATGTGCTCCCCTATCAATGGATGTTGACATTGGCACAGAGGGGAGCAAAAGTGCCAGCCCGGTAGCCACACAGACTTAATCCAGGGGCAGGGACTTGTTCCATCCCAACATCAATGTAATGCTAAGCTGTTGGTGTACCTCACATGAAGACTAGAAGGATGCAGATACCAAACAATATGCCACCCCACACCATAATCCCAGGACTAAGACCAGTGTGATGTTCTCTTGTGAAGGCTTTTTCATGGTGTTGTCCACAGTCTCCAGACCAGTCTCTAGCTATCATTTTGTCTGAGACAAAAGCAGGACTCTTCGCTGAACAGGACAGAGCTACATTCCAGCCTACGTCACATGAAGACTAGAAGGGTCCAGATACCAGACAATATGCCACCCCACACCATAATCCCAGGACTAAGACCAATGTGATGTTCCCTTGAAAATGTTTTTTCATGGTGTTGTCCACAGTCTCCAGACCAGTCTCTAGCTATCATTTTGTCTGAGACAAAAGCTGGACTCTTTGCTGAACAGGACAGAGCTACATTCCAGCCTCTATAGCCGTTTTGCTGTGCATCATGGTAGCTTTTAAGAACAGTGGCATGGGGTCAATGGAAAACCTGTTGCTGGACATCTGGCTTGTAGTCCAGTATCATGAAAATATCTTCTGATGGTTTGTGTAGACACTGTTTGCCACCCTAGGCTTGGGATGTGATGTGCAATTTTGCTTGCAGTACAAAATGGATCACTACATGCTATTCTTCTAATATGACGATCCGTCCATGCAGAGGTTCACCTCTGTGCACCTCCTGCTATCATTCCAGTTCAATGATCTTCTCCCAACCCTTGTGAAATGCAACGTTGAACAGTGCTAACATCTCGGCCTATGTGTGTAGCAATCTGCCGAAGTGATAAACCAAGGTCTCAAAATTCAAGGATTATGTCCCTCTCAGTTTGAAACAAGTGGCGATAACTGGCACGTCAACGAACAGGAGGCATCATACAATCATTCCACACAGCTTGATCCAATTTGTGAGGTTTCATGTGGCTATAAAAACTTTGCTTTCTGTCTGGCTTTTATGCCCCTTCCGCATGCAACAGATTAAAGTTAGGTGCTTGAAAATGTGATCATCTTCAGATCTAAAACATCTGCTAATTCATCTTGATTTGCATAACCTAACGGCTTGTCTGTACTATATATATAGCAGTTAACATGTATTTTAACCTCGAACTTCTGAATATTTGCAAGCTTCAGGTACCCAGAACAGCAGATACTAAGTGTATGTTGTTTTTCAGTTATTGAGCAATGAAAACAATGAAGAAATGCAGTGACGCCCAAAGCATTGTTGCCTCCTCAAGCAGCTGACTGGTGGGGCTGAGATGTCAAACCTCATCGATATATTAATGGACTATGATAGGGATTGGCCTTCAATGTTGTTGTCTTGGAAAACCTTGTTAAATGGGTTACTTAGGTTTTAAAAGTAACGGTGTTCCTTCGAGGATTGGCCTGTGAGCCGCACAAGAGTCTTCATAGTGGTAATTCTTTCAAACAGCTGGTCGTCGGGGGAGCCAAAAGTCAAACCTCCACAATCTAATATTGATGGCCTATGATTCAGTCTCCTTGGTAAAATTTGCAGTGACACAAAAAATCATTTCTTCTTATTTTTTTAACTGCAAAAATTTACCGTTACAACTACTTGCTTATTCCTCCACACTTATTGATCTGCTTATTTCACTTGTCTCATTTTCCTCACTAACTTTAAATGTACTTTTATGTATACATATTTGAATCTTCAGATACTGTGTTATACATTGCCTGATGAAGATACCTGTGTAGTCTGGAAAACTTGTAATTTATTCATCATCCTTTCAGTTAGCTATTAAAAGGTGTCAACTACTAAAAACTCTCATTTTTTTATATAATATTTTGGCAGCCTGGAAAGGTTTTTTAGAGCACATAGCAGGGCAATATGGGGAAATGTATTAGGCCCTGCACTCCAGAATTCTGTCTTCAAAAGATCAAAAATAAGATTTTTGTTACTTTCTGGATTACCTGCTCCAGTTTTGAAAAGTAGCAGTCTGTGTGATTAGTCTAGGCATCACAAGAGAAAGAAAATCAAACAATAAGACTGTTAATTGGAGTATCTTCTGCCAAATCCTGAAATCAGAGCATTTCTTAGATTTCTAAAATTAAAATATAGATTTCCTATAGTAAGATCTGTACTGGTTGTCTAGTAGCTCTTCTTTACAGTACAGTGCAGTACTAAATGTTCTGTACTGCCATCTCTGTACCAGGATGGACTGCTCCTTTGGTTTTCTAGTGAGGATGGCTGCACTTTAATTTTCTGGTACACTGTATGCTACCTTATATAGGACACTGAAGAAGCTCCTGTTGTCATCATAAAAAGTAATTTATTTTCTATCTATCTAATATTAATTTATAAATCACAGTGTTTATCTATTTATCTATCTATCTATCTATCTATCTATCTATCTATCTATCTATCGATCTATCAATCACAGTATTTGTCTATCTATCTGTGTGTCTATTGGTCTGTCTATCTATCTATCTATCTAATATCTGTTTATAAATCACTGTGTTTATCTATCTATCTATCTATCTATCTATCTATCTATCTATCTATCTATCGGTCTATCTATCTATCTATCTATCTATCTATCAATCAATTGGTCTATCTATCTATCTATCTATCTATCTATCTATCTATATGTTGGTCTATCTGTCTGTCTGTCTGTCTATCTATCTATCTATCTGTTGGTCTGTCTGTCTATCTATCTATCTCTACTCAGCTTCTCCTGCTCTATAACATGCTGCATGCAGAATAAATCATTGTGACAGGTCTTTATGATAATATAGGAGATATATTAGATAGTAAAAAATCATCCAGTAATAAAATCAGCTATTAAACCCCAGAAAACCATAACCACCAGTCCACCCAGCATTGGTTGGGCGACAAACTCCCACTAATAAACATCGTGACAGACAAAATTAAGAGAGGGTGGGTGGGGCGCTGATCCAAGTCTTCTTTCTTCTTACAAGCACAGACCCCAGTGGAGCACTCCAATATAAAGTGGAATCTTTCCACCATTTACCTCTTGGCCCAATCAAGATCAGAGAATCTCAGAACTGGACAGGACCAGAAATAACCACTTGTGCCAAGCTCAGTTGACCTCAAGATGACTAGCCCGGTAAGTACCACTGAAACACAAGAGGGGGGAACACACAGAAAAAGAGGGGAGACAGAGCATCAGCCATATAGAACACAGAGCCATATGGAACCAACCATTGCACCTTCCTTAACATGACAGTGACTAGGCCACCATGTGCCCCCCCAGCTATTTGCTATGAGGGGCCCTTGACATTCTGATAATAAAATGAGTAGAATGTCTACAGGACACAGAGCAGGAGCACGCAATTTGCATTTTCCTTGTATGCGCTCCCTATTTTCATAAAGGATTTATTATTTCATTCTAGAGTCCAAAAGTTACTTGGAAAGTAGTATGGTCCTACTATATGTTTTGTATAAGGCTGCACACTATATTGGTACACTATATCAGTTAATAAATGCAAATTATTAGAAATATGAAATAACTGGGAAAGGTCAGAAAACAAGTATATGACTTGCCAATCACTAATACACTTATTAACTGTGTAAGTCCATTTCTTGAATCATTATCACGTTATCCCTGGGGATCAATATTAGTTTGTTCTGCACTCTCCCACCTGTAACACACACTTTATTAATACAGGCCAAGTACATGTTTGACGTGGCAAAGCAATGACGTGGCAAGGTGAGAGTTAAACTTCGACAGCTCTTGAAAGCTGCGTACCCCCTCAAGCCCCATACAGGGGTCAGATACAGGACTGCCGTGTCAAGTTACAAGAATGTGAAGAAAGGGAGATTTAGGGCTGGAGATGCCACACAGAAGAGTGTGTTGTTTGTCTGCCTTTGAAATAAGATGCAGCCCAGAGAGCAGGAGGAGGGGAAACTGCACCAAAATATTTCTATGAATTATAGCATGCCCTTGGCTATGACTTGTGAGGGGTGGGGGCTGCTTTCTGGGGATCACATTTCCACAGGTGTTCTTCTGTTTGTCTTCCAAGTTCATTCTTTTTTTCCTTCTGTCCATCACTTAAAAATGCTCTGCTGAAGAGTGTCTTTTATCTAATGATAACTGTTCAACCATCCAAATGACTCCCAATGCTTACACTCCATTTCCTCAATCAGTTTGCTCTCGCCCAATGACCTACAAAGCACCTTAAACTTAGAAAAACATTTAATCAGAAATTGAAACAACTTTTTATGGGCAGATGATTTACAATCCTACTCTACATCCTTTAAACCCTAGCCAGGAGTTCAGGGCTAGCAGTGTTACCCTTTCTAAATATGTGGATGTGTGAAATGTTGGTAATACCCTTTACTTACTTAATATTTCAACTCTGTGGAGAAACCATCCGCAAAAATACACCTGAAGTAATATCATGAACCTTTTGTACCATGAGTGTGAAAGGATTGAGTAGACCGACTTCCGATCTGCAGATGCTGTAGGGTTCTGGTAGTGCAGGACCCACATGAAGCTCATAATTCTGCTATAAGGCGGCCAGTAAAATGATTGTCTGGATGTAAGGAAAGACAATTCCTGGACTGCTTCTTAAGTTAAATGGGATATATATCTAGGACCTGCACTTATGTGCTTGGCTTCTTCCATAACTCCCATAGAAGTTAATGGAGAGAGCCACACACATGCCCACCACGCTCCGTTCATTCTCTGACCAGGTTTGGGGACAGCTATAATGTTCAGTTCACAATTAATTAAAAGATTAAAATTGGCCTGTTTGTAGCACCACTTTCACATTCAAAATTGTAAGGTCAGCATTTGAGCACAAGCTACCGCTTACAACGCATAAGAACGCACGCTGATTGGCAGGTTGTACTCAGATGTCATGTGGTAAATCTCAGCTAAGGTTCACCATGTATTTAGAGAGGTATTACTGTTTCCAATATAAATGTTATTCTTAGCATAATGAAAAGTTATACAATATTTCAATATACTTTCTGCATCAATTCCATGCGGATGCCACTTGCAGTCATTTGATAGGAACATCATTGCTTACTTCTAGGGGATACAATTTTGTCCTGGTCAGATGAAGATACTGGTGCTGGACTGATTATGGTTACAATGTGTATAAGAGATTTGTCCTGGCTGACCTGTTACATGTGGACTTTGGCAGCTGAGGGAATCTGTGTTGGTCCCATGTTCATATGTGCTGCATTTCTCAGAAAAATAAAGTTTTAATATATGTAAATGAGCCTCTAGGAGCATCGGAGGCGTTTCAATTACTCCTAGAGGCTCTTCTCTCTTTGCAACTGCCACACCCTCTGCACTTTAATTGATAGGACCAAGTAGGGAAAGCTTCATCATGCTTGGGCCTCTTAATTAAAGTGCAGAGGTCACGGCAGTTGCAGAGAGAGCTGAGCCTATAGGAGTAATGGCAACGCCCCAGTTGCTCCTAGAGGTTTATATCTATATATTGAAACTTAATTTTTCTCAGCAATGCGGGCACATATGACCATGGGACCAACACAGATCCCTTCAACTGCCACGCGCACGTGTATCAGGTCAGCCAGTGTCATAGGTACAAATCTGCAGACAAATGCCTTTTAACATAAGCCCTCCTTACTTCAAACCATTAGTTCCATAAAAAATTGTGTAGCAGTTCTATGTGGTAGTTTGTGAACCATTTGATATCATGTACAAAAATAATTTATGGGTGAATCTCATGTTTTACCTAAAGTTTGTTATTTTTAATTTAATTTAGCACTGAATCATTTTGCATGGTTTCAAATTAAAATGATATTAACATTAAAAGATGTACACAATACAACAAAACCTAAAAAAAATATGGCAGAATATGTCAAATATAAAAAATCTATTATTGTTATTTATGCATTGTAAAGATAATAGTATTGTCCTATTGGGGTCAAGTAGGATCCCTTGATGTACAAGTTTTCTTCCCAAAGCTGGGTGGATTTAGCCTCTCAGCAGACAGGACCTGTGGGTCAGAGCAGGCCTTTCAGACACATCTGACACTTGTATAATAATCTCTGCAGGACAGGAAGGTCCCTGGTGGGGGCATTCTTTGCCCATTCCTTCTCTCAATGCTAAAATATCCCCCCTCTGTGGCCTCAGACAGTTCTCAAACAACAACTGTCTGCAGGGCCAGCTAATCCCTCACAGGTGACCAGCCGACGCCTCCGGCTCAACTCAGGCATTCCTAGGTCTTCATTAACCCCTGCAGTACCACTTATTGGTGCACCCTAGTGCATGGAGCTCATTTCAATACATTGAAATACATAACAGTATTCTTAATAAGGCTGGCTATAAACACAAAGATTTCCATGATAAGATTACATTAACATATCCAATATTGGAGTATTCATCTTGAAATCATGTAAAAATATTTTCACATCATAGAAATTAATCCAGATTAACATTTGCATTTTTCTAAACAGAAACTCTGTATTCATTTCAGTCAAGTGCTTTATGAGTGGTGATTGCATACATTTCCATTGTCCAAGTGGATTTATAGATTATTGATGCAAATGCTCTTTATTGCTAAAGCATCTACGTCATATTTATTGTTGGAAATTGTTGTACCACATTATAAATGTCAGGCATGTCTAGTACCAAAAATTAAACTAACAATGATTTGAAGCCATTTGCCCAAGGTCAAAGAAACCTTAGAAATATGAATCCTTGCTTTCCCTTTGAGGCACATTAGTTGCACGACCAAACCCTGTTCATAGACAAAAGAAATACCTGTCCCACAGTGCTCGAAAGAGTTTTACACCATTTTCAAGGCCAGATCCTTCCACAGATATGTTCCTTTATTTGATGTGTTGTAAACTGGTTTGTGCACAACTGAAGCAGAGTTTACTTCACATGTCTTGACTGACAGGCTGAGCATTTAGGGAATCCTCCCTCTTTCCTGACCAAAGTCAAAGGTTAAAAGCTTGCCGCATTATTAAAATGAAGACAAAAGAATCCTTTCATATGTGAATCTCTAGCACATGTGGGATCCAGACCTTTATAAAAACTTAACACTGCACTGATCCTTCAGCTGTACACGTCATTTACACAGTCAACTGCTCTTGAAGGAGTAAGGGACTGCTTCGAGAGGTGCAGAAAGCACAAGACATATATTTTACAATTAGATGAGTATTTCACAGAATATGAAAGAAACTACTCTGGACATGAAACAATTAGGATACGCTAAATAACTTTTGAACAACTAATCATTAAGGTGCATAAAATGAACACAACAGTGTACATGTATAATAAAGATGCATATGGTACACAATGTGACAGCTGAATAAACTACATATAGAACCTGTAACAGTGCAACAAGCCACAGCAGTCATGACTAGTGTTGAGCAAACCTGAACTACAAAGTTCGGGTCCGTACCGAACTTTGTGAGATCAGGTACCTGGACCCGAACCCAAACTTTGCAGCAAAAGTTTGGGTTCGAGTTCAGTGTTTGGGCATTTAATAAAGTTTTTAAGCTGTGGGCACTTAGAAGCCATCACATCCATGCCTAGTATTGGCAGGGCTGTGATTGGCCGGTACATCATGTGACCCAGCCTCTACAAAAGCTGGATCATGTGTAGCACCGCCCATCAACTCTGAGTAGTGCAGAGACAGGAAGCAGGCACCTGAAGTGAGGGACAGTGTTAGGAATCTCATCTGGCTATTTATTCTGTGGGTGACCTATAGTGATTTTTTGTGGGTGCAATGCACCATCTTTGAACCTCTGACACACAAATATAATATCTAATCTGTTAGTTCGGTGGGTGACATATACCTATTTTTGCTGTGAGATACATGTGCACTTTATACATGACAGGGAAATTAATATAGTTTATCCGTCTGTTAGTTCGGTGGGTGACATATACACATTTTTGGTGTGAGGTACACCTGCACTGCATACGTGACAGGGAAATTAATATAGTTAATCCATCTGTTAGATCGGGGGGTGGGGGTGATCACAGACAAGCGCAGCCGCCTGTCCACAGCCAATGTGGACAATCTCACATTCATTAAAATGAATCAGGCATGGAACCCACACGAATTGGCCGTACTTTGAGTAGACAAGTATACCGGCCGTACCCAGCCATTGTTATACTCCAGCGCACTTTCTCTTTGCGTTCTTTTTTACATTTCCCAATGTTTTGAGGCCTTCCCAAATTTATAAAATGAATAAATAAATAAAGGAAAAAACAAAACAAAAAACAAACAAACCAGTGTTGGTTACTTCCTCTTCTTCCACCACCGCTTCCACTTACACTGCCATGTCCATCGCCTTCTCAACCTTCTACTCCACTTTGACCTCCGCCTCCTAGTTCAAGATTTTTTTTTTCTATTCTATGTTATTTTAAGTAATTTCCCTATTCACATTTGTTTGCAGGGCAATTGTCTTGCTCTTACCCCCATTTTGCTTCCTTTTGCAGCCCTTTAGCCCTTACTAACTATTTTAAAGGCATTTTAGTGCATTAAAGCTCAGGTCCTCATTGACTTCAATGGGATTCAGATTTGAGTTCGGGTCAAGTTTGGGTCCCAAACCTAAACTTTGACCCGAAGTTCGGCCAAACCTGGCGAACCCGAACATTCATGGGTCCCTAACATCCCTTGTCATGGACCAAGTAATGTCCAAGAGGCACCTAACTTGAATATGGCTGGCACAGCCACAAAGCCAAACACTTGAACATGGCTGATATAGCCACATGTAAACCATCAGTAGTAACTCACAATCATATCTACAGCTGGCTACAGTGGTGCACAAATTCCCTGGGGTCGGCTTCTCTTATAAAGGTATTCTCCTCCTGTTTTTTTGGCTCCTACTGGAGCACAGAGGGCCAACTTAATTCCCTGACCATCACTATTCTTGTTGCCCAATTTTTTTTGTTGGATCAGCATAGGCTAGTTTTGACCATGACAACTCTGCTTATGTCAGCAGTAAAGGTGAGCGAAGCAAGCTTCGGAATTGAACTCTGCTTTGGTTCCAACTAGTACCTCGGAACCGAAGTCGAGTTTTAAAGTGGTTTTCTACTTTAAAAATCAACTACTGAGGTTATTCAACAAAGTCTTGTGCGACTTCGCGAATAACTGACTTTGACTCATCGGAGCCCATACATTTTAATACTGTACGGAGACAGATCCATTACATAATTTTCAGCTAATGACAGAAACTTCCTCCTTTTACAGCCTATGGCACTATCCACTAAAAAAGGGGAATCTTATCACATGGTCTCCTATCTCACCAACAGGCCATGCCCCTCCAAACACTCTGTCCCAGACAAAGGCATCAAAATACTGTGCAAATCCCTAAGGAAATCAGCCAAGCCACCATAAATTGTAAGAAAACCATACAATATGAATAAATACATTGGGTAGAGGAAGACACCAGACATTACAGGAGGATAAGATGCAGATAGGAGGGCCCGCTGTTGTGCAAAAATAACATTCTTCTGTCTATTAGATTGCATGCAAGGGACTGAAACAATAAATATAATAGCTAACAATCCCAAGGAGAATGCAGACTAGATAAAGAGATGTAAGGGAATGGTCTTTTCTGGACTTTTCAAGAGCATGGAGCCCATACACTGCTCTTGCATATGTCCACCCCTGATAGGGACCATAGGACATTTTAACATGCTCTTTTTATATAGGAAACCAATTGTACATTAAAGAAAATTGTTCACACAAGAAACTATACTTGTTCACATAGCTGGAAGGAATATAAAGATGAACACATTCAGTAACTAGCAAGGTGTGTAGCTCAAGGGCAATGTAATCTCAGGAACTTCAAAGGATGATTATGGTTCACACAGTAAGTGCAAAAGGAGTACCACTGAAGTTGTCAGTTCTTTGAAATCAGCTAAGAGTGGACCATACACATAGCTGAACAGGGACTGAACACAATTCCATCCTGGTAAATGGCTAATAGATGTTAGAGTTAAGCAGAAGGTTCTTAGACTACTACAGCCAAACATATATACAACAAAGCCTTAAATAGATCAGCAGCGATGTACTAATGAAGACTTTCAGTGGTAACACAACTTTCTATTATATCAGCTACCACCTGAATGTCAGTAAAACTCCATATCTCCCATATTACGTTGTTATTTACCCTGTTTCATTCAATTTTTCAATTTTATCATATTTTAAAAAAATGGAAAAAGTGAACTAAAGCAGCAACTTTTCCATTTTAATGGTGGACAATAGAGATAAGCGAACTTTTTAAAAATTCGATTCAGCCGGTTGGCCAAATTTTTGGGAAAAATTTGCTTAGATCCAAATTTATTCGCAGCGAATCGTGTTAAAAAAACTGCTATTTCAGGGCTGCAGAGAGCCTTTATGGGGGTGTAAAACACTGTGCCTTGCAATAACACGCATAGGGAGTCTGCTGTGGTAGTGAAATAATACTGTGAGTCAGTCTGACATGCAGATGACCGAGGTCGCTCTCAATTATTTGGGCAGTCAAGGTGCCAAAACTGACTAAATAACTGAAGTATCAACTCAGCCTTACAGGTAGATGTTAGTGTCAAGAAGAAGCGCACTCCTTTTACACCCTCATCAGGTGATTGCACACAGAGTGGCAGGCTGGACCACCACATTGGAGCCACAATTCTCCCACGCCACTTTATGGTGATGCTAAATATGTTGACGCAGGGCCTTGATGCCAACACTGGCTCCCTGGCCACGCTTCACTTTCAGCCCATATATTCTACATATGGCCATGTTGACCTCCTTCGGCGGCTTCACAGAAAACTGCCACACCGCCAAGTACCTGATTTCCCCCCCAACACTACTCACTGGCTGACTGCTACGGCCGCTGCTTCCGTGAACCTGTTCACCACTTCAGGGCAAGTAGGCTGCTGCAAAGCGGGTGGTCTACACCGTGCCCTGTTGGCTTCCAACCTCCCACTGCTGCCACCCTGCTGACTCCAGGCCATGCGAGCATCTTGCTGGCTCAGCCGCTGCCTGACGGGCAAGCTGCCACCCTCTTCTCCTGATGATGGCAAAGCACCTTCTTCCAAGTGCGATCGGCTTCACCATTGTTGAGTAGTGTCTGCACATCACTGATTTCTTCCTCAATGGCCTCTGGGTCAGGAGCCTGACCACTCGCAATTCAAGCTCCTCCTCATCACTGCTTGCCCACCTAGTGGAGGAAGCGGCGGATGTCTCCTCCACATCTTGGCTGGGCAGTAGCTGCTGACTGTCGTCTAGTAGCTCTTCTTTGTTTAAAAGTGAAACTGAGCCCACAGCATGTAGTACTTCTCGCGGTGAGGTAACAGAAAAGGCCACAGGCAAGTTGAGGACAGGTGAGGGCACAGGGCCTGCTCCTTGACAATGCCAACTAAGGGTTGTGTCTGACGAACCCACCTACTGTTGGCTGGGCACGTTTGATGTTACTTGGGACCATGTGGATGACCGTGTTAGCCAATCAAGAACCCCTGGGTTGCTGGTCAAGACACGACTGCTAGATAACACCTAATTGTGTAGCCAAAAGCAATGGGTACAAAACACGGAAGATATGCACATATTCTATTCACCTGTCATTTCTGTTTTGTATCCACTTTTTTTGGCATTAGCAATACTGCTGGATCACTGACCAAATGCTGACCGAGTGAAGGTGGATGCTCAACAGACAGGATCCGTTTTTTGGGGGGTATTATTCTGACGGATCAGAGGAATGGAAAAATAATCAGTGACGTCAACACAAACTTACTGTTGACACCCTCTCCACTCTGTTGGGGGGCTTTACTCATATAAGTGTTTAATAGAATAGGTTCTGTAGACATCTGCTAACCTGTAAGGCCGAGTTCTTACTTTTGTTACTTGGTCAGTTTTGGCTCCGTGACTGCCCAAATAAGGTAAGTGTGCAGTGATTCTAAGAGCGACACCTGTCATTTGCATGTCATTCTGACTCACAGTATTATTTCACTACCACAGCAGACTTTCTATGCGTGTTACTGCAAGGCACAGTGTTCTACACCACTGTAAAGGCTCTCTGCAGTCAGGAAATATCAGTTTTTTAACGCAATTCACCGCAACTAAATTTGGACCGAACCGAAGTTTTTGAAAAATTAAAAAAAGGCTAATTAAGACTCTGCAGCAAAAGTGGTGGGAAACAAGGTATAACATATCTGCTGAACGGCAAATATTTATATTTTTTTGCCACTAATACATGCCAATAAGGGCTTTACAACATACAAACCGGATTCCAAAAAAGTTGGGACACTAAACAAATTGTGAATAAAAACTGAATGCAATGATGTGGAGATGGCAAATGTCTAAATTTTATTTGTAATAGAACGTAGATGACAGATCAAACGTTTAATCCTAGTAAATGTATCATTTTAAAGGAAAAATATGTTGATTCAAAATTTCACGGTGTCAACAAATCCCCAAAAAGTTGGGACAAGTAGCAATAAGAGGCTAGAAAAAGTAAATTTGAGCATAACGAAGAGCTGGAAGACCAATTAACACTAATTAGGTCAATTGGCAACATGATTGAGTACAAAAAGAGCTTCTCAGAGTGGGAGTGTCTCTCAGAAACCAAGATGGGTAGAGGATCACCAATTCCCACAATGTTGCGTAGAAAGATAGTGGAGCAATATCAGAAAGGTGTTAACCAACGAAAAATTGCAAAGACTTTGCATCTATCATCATCAACTGTGCATAACATCATCCGAAGATTTAGAGAATCTGGAACAATCTCTGTGCGTAAGGGTCAAGGCCGTAAAACCATACTGGATGGCCGTGATCTTCGGGCCCTTAAACGACACTGCACCACAAACAGGAATGCTACTGTAAAGGAAATCACAAAATGGGCTCAGGAATACTTCCAGAAACAATTGTCAGTGAACACAATCCACAGTGCCATCCACCGTTGCCAGCTGAAACTCTACAGTGAAAAGAAGAAGCCATTTCTAAGCAAGATCATTTAAAATGGAGTGTGGCAAAATGGAAGACTGTTCTGTGGTCAGACGAGTCACGATTCGAAGTTCTTTTTGGAAATCTGGGACGCCATGTCATCCGGACCAAAGAGGACAAGGACAACCCAAGTTGTTATCAACGCTCAGTTCAGAAGCCTGCATCTCTGATGGTATGGGGTTGCATGAGTGCGTGTGGCATGGGCAGCTTGCATGTCTGGAAAGGCACCATCAATGCAGAAAAATATATTCAGGTTCTAGAACAACATATGCTCCCATCCAGACGTCATCTCTTTCAGGGAAGACCCTGCATTTTTCAGCAAGATAATGCCAGACCACATTCTGCATCAATCACAACATCATAGCTGCGTAGGAGAAGGATCCGGGTACTGAAATGGCCAGTCTGCAGTCCAGATCTTTCAACTATAGAGAACATTTGGCGCATCATAAAGAGGAAGGTGCAACAAAGAAGGCCCAAGACGATTGAACAGTTAGAGGCCTGTATTAGACAAGAATGGGAGAGCATTCCTATTTCTAAACTTGAGAAACTGGTCCCCAGACGTCTGTTGAGTGTTGTAAGAAGAAGGGCAGATGCCACACAGTGGTGAAAATGGCCTTGTCCCAACTTTTTTGGGATTTGTTGACACCATGAAATTCTGAATCAACATATTTTTCCCTTAAAATTGTACATTTTCTCAGTTTAAACTGTTGTTCCGTGATTTATGTTCTATTCTGAATAAAATATTAGAAGTTGGCACCTCCACATCATTGCATTCAGTTTTTATTCACGATTTGTATAGTGTCCCAACTGTTTTGGAATCCGGTTTGTAGAACTGCACCGCTGAAAGGCAAATATATATTTTTTTTGTTTCAACTTCAAAAGGCTTTAGAACATATAACTTCAAAAGGCTTTAGAACACAAAAGGCTTTAGAACATATAACTGCACCGCTGAACAGCAAATAGGCCCTTTTTTTCCACTTCTACATGACACAAAAGGCTTTAGAAAATATAGATGCACCGCTGAATAGCAAATATATATATCTATATATATATATTTTTTGCCACTAATACACGCCAAAAAGGGCTTTAGAACATATAACTGCACTGCTGAATGGCAAATATATTTTTCTTTTGCCACTAATACACGCCACAAAAGGCTTTAGAACATATAAATGCACCGCAGATCGGCAAATAACTCTTTTCTTTTTTCACTAATACACACCACAAAAGGGTTTAGAACAAATAAATGCACCACTGATCGGCAAATATATTTTTTCTTTTACCACTTACAGTATACACGCCACAAACAACTTTAGAACATATAATTGCACCACTGATTGGCAAATATATATTTTATTTTTCCACTAATACACGCCACAAATGGCTTTAGAACAGATAACTGCACCGCTGATCGGCAAATATATTCTTTCTTTTTCCACTAATACACAACACAAAATGCTTTAGAACAGATAACTGCACCTCTGATCGCAAATATATTTTTTCTTTTTCCCCTAATACATGCCACAAATGGCTTTAGAACATATAACTACACCACTGATTGGCAAATATATTTTACATTTGCCACTAATACAAGACAAAAAGGGTGGTAATTTTAGCACTTCACCACACAACGGCTAATAATCTCTTTTTTCCCACTAATACAAGCCAAAAATGCTTTGCAACATATAACTGCACCTCACAAGGGCAAATAAGACGTAGAAATATTTCCTTGTAATAAACCCTGTTAATGGTGATATCAAACAGCACTTGCACCCTAATAAGAACGGCTCACTGGAATTACAGAGCTTTATAATGGTAATTTGGATCCCCAGTGCAACAAGGTGTAATAAGATTGTTCCCATTACCCAGGCTGTAACCACCCTACTGAGCCCTGTTCAACATAAATGTTGCTGAATGATTCCTCCCTATCCTTTCCCTACACCTTAAATAATCTTTCCGTGCACTTGCAAATCGTTTTTTTAGCACAATGATGTTTTTTCTAACACTGTTCCTGGTCCACTGGTTAATAGCAGAATCAAAGATGGCTGATGCTATTTATAGGGCTGTGACGTCACAGGGCTGGCTGCTGATTGGCTGCATGCATGGCGTTATGGGTGATCCTGCCTTCCCAGAGTTCCTTGCTTCATGTCCTCACATGTGCAGCAGCCATTTTAGGAAAAACTAATACCAACGAATACAATTACCATGAATCGTGAGGAAATTCATATTCAGTGAGAATCAATTAATTCCTGAATTTCGGATTGAATTCCACTTCGTCAGCTTTGATTCGCTCATCTCTACTCTCCAGCTTGGTTGGGCACAAGCCGTCAGTTCTCTGAAATGTGCAGAGTCAACTAAATGAAAAGGGAGGGGCTGTATTACTTGGCCAGATGCACATGCAGGTTCATCGCTTTTCGATGAGTGCACGCATGTTGCTGTCCTTTTGCAATCACCTTGGTGATCAATTGCTGTCAAAACAAGTAACAAGGAGGAGGAGTATTAGACGACATTGGTGTCAATGATAAGGAACGACAGCTTTCGTCTGCTTACGTTGACAACCTTGACTGCTTGAGAGGGGGTGTGGGCCGGTGGGAGATGCAGCAGTTGCTGCATCAGCCTGTAACACTAATTGAGTGGCACAGTTTTCCCACGTCACTTTATGGTGACACTCAATGTGTTGACGCAGGGCCATCATCCCAATATTAGCCCCTTAGCTGCACCTTACCTTCCGCCCACACATCCTCCATACCACCACATTAACGTCCCCCAGTGATTTGGTGAAAAATTCCCACACTACTGAGGGTGGAATTTTCCCTCCACCACTGTGTGATGCCTGCCTGCAGCTGCTTTTATGAACCCATGCACTGCTAGTGTGTTCCTCATAGGTAGTCTCCTGAGCAGCAGACAGTGTACACCTCCTGCATTTGGCTCCAGATCTCCCACTGCTTCAACTATGCTGCCTCATGGGCAGTCTTCCAAGCTGCTTTCTCATGAGCACACTGCCACCTTTGCCCCCTGATGATGATGATGCCCCTTCATCCCCCGTCTCCCATGGGCAATCAGCTATAACATCATCTACAAATGTTTGGTTGTCACTTGAGTCACCCTCACCTGTCTCTTGCGCACATCCCTGACCTCTCACAACATGTGCTCCCACCCAAATGTCATTATCAATAGTTGCTTGCCCAAAGGAGTCTGCATCAGACCTCTCCTTCAAGTCTGGACTAGCCTGTAAATGCTGATTTTCCTCACAAAGCCCATAGAGCGATATACTACACCTGCCTTTAATACTTGATGAACAGTAACTGTATCACTTAAAAAATGTATGAACTCTGAATGTGGATGCACTAGAATATAATGCACACATCAATATATATTACACCTGCCTTTAATGCTGATGCACACTAACTGTATTGCTAAAATAACAGATTCATATTAATTGTCGGTGCACTACAACGTGATGCACGCGGCGATACACTCTCACTGCAGTCTCCCTGCACTTTCCCTCTCCAATATTGTTTTTTAAAACACTTTACAGCAACACTGTCCCTAGCGCATAAGCGCTTGCCACCTCTCTCTCTATGCTCAGCTCAAAGGGCAATTGCGGAGAACATAAGGATGAGGGTTTTACAGGGCTGTGACATTAGGGGATGGCTACCTGCGGATTGGCTGGCTGCACGGCATTAAAGTTGATCTCACGTTCTAGGGTTCCTTACTTTCACTTTGTACCTTGCGCAGCCACTATTTTAGGAAAAACAAATTTGTTA
The DNA here is from genome assembly GCA_033119425.1 of Bufotes viridis. NCBI lineage: Eukaryota > Metazoa > Chordata > Amphibia > Anura > Bufonidae > Bufotes > Bufotes viridis. The sequence continues at coordinate 184,974,044 of CM065591.1, forward strand.
CCACAAAGCGCAAGGAAATTTGGATTAATTGCAAAGTTTTTTTAAACTGCAGATTGAATTCCGCTTCAAATGTTTTGCTTTGCTGAACACTACTGATCACCCATCCTCAGGATAGGTCATCAGTATGTGATTGCTGGGGGTCTGACACCCCAGACCCCTTCCAATCAGCTATTTGAGAGGCACCAGCACTCTTGTGAACACGTGGGCCTTCTCTCAGGCCTTTTCTCAACCAGTGATGACACATTTATCTGTTACAAGGCCTAAGACCAGCTCAGCCCCATTGAAGTGAATGGGGCTGAGTGCCATACCAAGCATAGGTGCTATACCATGTATGTTGCTGTGCTTAGTAAGCTGAGAGAAGGCATGGTGCTCAAAGCGCTTGGGCCTTCTCAAATAGCTTATCTGCAGGGGTGCTGGATGTCAGACCCCCACCGATCAGATATTGATGACCTATCCTGAGAATAGGTAATCAGTATAAAAATCTCGGAAAACCCCTTCAAGATTGATGAAACCCCTTGATGCTTCATTAGTTTAGTTTCTCTTCTTTGTACTTTTTCTAGCTCCAGGCCATGCCTTCTATGAACTGGTGCCAAGAACTGAACTGCGTATTCATGATAAAGCTTTGTAAAGTTCGAATATTGCCTCCCTGTTCTCCGAGTCCATGCCTTGTTTAATAGATGACGATATCCTGTTTAATTTAGAAGCAGCTGATTGACATTGCATGTTGTTATTTTGTCTATGATATACAAGTACCCCAAAATCCTTCTCTAAAAGTAACTCCCCAAGTCAGATCATAGTTTATGGACATCTTCTGTCCTTGGTAAACCCATGCTGGTAATCACTTATGAATCTTATGATATTATTAGCAGTCACATACTCTTGTCCCTTAACAGTCCTTCAAACATTTTTTTTCCACAACAGAAGTTAAGCTTACTGGTCTATAATTACCTGTAGAAGATTGAGAACCTTTTTTTAATATGGGTACCAAACCTGTCTTGTGCCAGTTGCTTGACAATATGCCAGTCGCAAGAAAATGCAAAAGACAGTTAGACCAGCACCTCCAAACTATGTATAAAGAGAGTTCAAATACACACTACCACGGCTGCAATGCAAAAGCAAATAAGGTCTACAAGTAGCCCAAAGACTCATGCAAACACTAAAACATTGTAAGAAATACAGGTTTTAGAAATAATATATGCAGTATATTGCATTATATTGTATATATTATGAGGGATTTATTTGTGTGAAACAGAGACATAGACAGGTAGGTGACTATATGCCTGAATGGTATATTAACTTTATTAGTATGCATCTAGTGAACAAAAGACACCCAAAATGTGTAAATAAGAGCAAAGTGTCTGTCATAAAATGTAAAAATAACTTGTTGACCAAGATTCTGTTTCTGGGAAGGACCACAGATTCTTGGATAACAGATATGGGACGTTCACATGGAGGGGGTTGATAGTTTTCACTGGATAAAAGACCCATGCTTGGGGCAGAAGGAGAAGCTGAAATGAAGGGGAGCTGGAAAAAACTTGAGGGAGCTGTGAGGAAGAGAGAGAGCTGAAAGGGACAGAGGCGAGACAAAGATTGGAGGTCCATGTGTGGCAATTATGTACTGTAAGGAGTTGAATATTGTATAACTTTGCGGTGTTAAGTATTTGTAAGAACTGTAATTATTGTTGTGTTTATAAATATATCTCTATGTAATATTTATTTCTTTTTGTTCCACTTTAACTCCATATATGTTCATTAATAATAGTAATTGTTATATCAATTCATCATACTATACATTATACCTTTTTATATACTCTTTTTATATACTCACTTCCAATCATACTCACTCACTTCCAATCATACCCAATAAGAGGGTGTATTATATATAGTATATATTTTTGATCAAGAATATCTTGGGCCTATCTACCAGCGACAAGGTCGCTTCCTCAGACAGGACCTACACTAACACTATTGTCTCTCTTGGGCTTTTGGCCTACAAAAATCAGGGAAATGTAGAATCTAGCTGTGGGATACTCTGATTAAAAGTACAAGGCAGAAGGGCAGAAGTGCACAGTCTACTGTAAATGTAAATAGGGGAAAACACTCCCCCAAATGTGCAATGCAAAAGAGAGACTAGCACCATGGCTGCAATGCAGAAGCAAACAAGGACAACAAGTAGCAGCACACTGCTTTATGCACAAAGACACATGCAATCATTGAAAGCAATTAAATATAAACTCATTACTGCTAAACTTACTATATGAAAACTAGAAGTGCATATTTTTATCAAGAATATGTTGTGTCCATCTACCAGCGACAAGGTGGCTTCTATCAGACAGAACATACACTAACAGTCTTGCCTTTCCTCTCTTTTTTGCTTTGGCAGTCACAAGAAAATCTCTAAACATCATGAACTAGGGCACAGCAAGAACTCTTTGGTGTAGCCCATCTGGACCCGGGGACTTGTACACATTTACCTTATTTAGCTTAGCTTGGACCATGTCTACATTTAGCATATCTACAATGTAGTATATTACTGGATGTAGTAACAGTGCAGGCACCACCTGTATCAGCTCAGTTCTCTTGTTTTAAATGTACAGGGCTAAAAAAAAACATGAAGTAGGTTTGCCTTTTCCTGATCCGCAGTGACTATGTTACTATGTTACTATGTCTTTTGTAAATTTCAAAGGCTACTGCTGACCTCTCAGATTTGTATTTTTAAATGTTCATGTCTCTGTCATTTGTTGTCCTTTTTACAGTAGCTGTAAGCCACATGAGGATTTAATTCAGCTGCCTATATTTGTTACCTGTAGGGATAAATTTTGCAGTATAATTACCTAAAGATAGATTTAAAGCTCTCCCATTTATCCTCTATATTATTTGTTCTGGGCTGATCTCAACCCAGGGAAATTGCTCTTTTAAAAAAAAGTTTTTGCTCTCCCAGCCAGAGTTTGTTTTTTCATAGTTTAAGGGGAATCTAATTATATTGTGTTACACGAACAGTGACATTCCCAACAAGCTCCACATTGTTAGAAATTAGTAGATACAATAAAGCGTTGCCCCTAGTGGGATTTCTACAAACTATTCAATAAAGTGGTCCTGCAACAAGTTGAGGAATTTTCTCCCTTTTGCAGTTCAAACAGAACAATGACCCCAGCTGACGAAGTGGAATTCGTTTAGAGCGAATTTCCTCCGCCTTTGTGGTAACGAATCGCAATTTTCCTAAAATGGCGGCTACCCATGTGAGGACTGAGGACCTGGGGCAAGGAACTCTGGGAAGGCAGGATCACCCAGATTGACATGGCTGCATGCAGCCAATCAGCAGCCAGGCAGCCCTGTGATATCACAGCACTATAAATACGGCAGCCATCTTACAGTCAGACATTTTCCAGCATTCAGAGTGCAGGGACAGATGATTGAAGGCTCTAGGGACAGCAAGTGGAAAAACGATTGTGGAAAAAAAAGACAGAAAAAACGATTTATAAGTGCAGTAAAAGGATAGGGAGGAAGCGCTAGGGACATTGATAGGAAAGTGATTTACAAGTGCAGAGAAAGATTATTTGGGGATCCAAATAGTCATTAGACAGCTCCGTCATTTCAGCTTTTTGTTATTAGGCTGCAAGTGTTATGTTGAAAAGTGTTTGCAGGCTTATATCTTAGTATCTTATTCAGTACTACAAGAAAAAGATATACGCATTTCACTTCTGCAGTTATTTCTGTTGAAAGCGTATAAGGGCATATTCACTAAAAAAGAAAAATATATACGCACTGCACTGTTGCAGTTAATTCTGGTGAAAGCGCATAGTGGCCTATTTCAGTCCAACAAGAAATATATATCCTCATGCTGCCGCCACCTCCAGACTCTGTCATTGTGCCGCTATGTGGTCTCCTCATGCTGCCGCCACCTCCAGACTCTGTCATTGTGCCGCTCTGTGGTCTCCTCATGCTGCTGCCACCTCCAGACTCTGTCATTGTGCCGCTCTGTGATCTCCTCATGCTGCTGCCACCTCCAGTCTCTGTCATTGTGCTGCTATGTGGTCCTCTCATGCTGCCGCCGCCTCCAGACTCTATCATTGTGCGGCTCTGTGGTCTCCTTATGCTGCTGCCAACTCCAGACCCTATAATTGGGCAACTCTTTGGTCTCCTCCTGCTGCTTCGACCTCACCACTATGTCATAGGGCCACTCTGTGGACTTCTCATGCTGTTCCCACCCTTCATGATTTGTCCACTATATTGGCTTTCGGCCTGACATCATCATTTATTTGACACTTCTTCTGATCTGTCAGCAGGAAGGAAAAATGAGAAGCACAACAGATCCTGTCTGTGTAGCAGCTGTAAGGCCTGTATGGTCCCATCTGAATTGGCTTATGATTTGGTAGCCAAAAGCAGGAGTGGGTAGAAAACACAGAAGACATGCAAATATTCCATTCACGTGTCATCTCTGCTTTAGATCCACTCCGGTTTGTTTTGCCTTTAGCAATACTGATGGATTATTGTGCAAATTCTGAGTGAAGGCATATGCTCCATAAACAGTATCCAATTTGTATGGGTAATTGTTCTGACGGATCAGAGAATGGGGAAAATGAATCAGTGACGTCAACACAAACTTTCTGCTCACACCCTCTCCACTCTGTCTGGGGGCTCTACTTGTAGAAGCGTTTAATAGAACAGGTTCTGTAGACATCTATGTAGAATCAGCTGACAAGGGTGTAAAAGGAGTGCGCTTCTTCTTGACGCTAACATGGACCTGTAAGGCTGAGTTGATACTTGAGTTATTTGGTCAGTTTTGGCCCCTTGACCGCCCAAATAAGGAATGTATGCAGTGATTCTAAGAGCGACGCCTGTCATCTGCATGTCATATGGACTCACAGTATTATTTCACTACCAAAGCAGACTCCCTATGCGAGTTACCGCAAGGCACACTGTTCTACACCACTATAAAGGATCTCAGCAGCCAGGAAATAGCCATTTTTTAACGTAATTCGCAGCGAATATATTCAAATCTAATAAAATTTGGCAAACCAGCGAATCGAATTTTTGAAAAATTCGCTCATCTCTAATTATGACCATTGTACCCTCCTGTGCATCCCTCTCTATTTGGTTATAGAGCTGAACTTCTAACTCCTCTCTGATGTTAGCGGGTCTATAGATAACACCAACTATTATTTCAGTGTTTGTACCCCTTTCTAATTCCACTCATACGATTTCATTATCCTCAACATCTTCACCAACAATTCTTTCTTTCACACTTACTTTCATACCACTCCTAAAATAAAGATACAATCCACCTCTTTTCCTATTGGTCTATGTAATTCCTAAAGAGTGTTAATCCATGAAGAATAAAATGGCGTGTGGTGTCTTTGTCATTTTCAGAAGTTTGGGCTCCGCAAGGGCTGTAAAATGATGCAGCCAACTTCTACCTCATGTGCTGGCTCAAACTGGACGCAGCCAAACGCAGAGAAACGCCTACTTCCAGTATGATATCCCATGAGTGTTGCTAAGTTATTTGCGTGAAAAACGCAACGCAACACAGTGCATCCAGATGCAATGTGTTTTTCACGCAGCCCCATTCACTTCTATGGGGCCTGCGTTGCATGAAAAACGCAGAATATAGACCCTGCTGCGATTTTCACACAATGCAGAAGTGATGATTGAAAAAAATCGCTCATGTACACAGCCCCATAGAAATAAATATGTCAGGATTCAGTGCGGGTGCAATGCGTTCACCTCACACATTGCACCCGCGCGGAATAGTCACCAGTGTGAAAGGGGCCTATGTTTGTGTACAAACCTTCTTTCCTCCAGACACAGAGGATGTCCCCTTGTCACAGTCACAGTCCTGGGGATAAATAGATGATGGGAGAGAGTTCTGTACTTACCATTGATATATTTATACATGGTTATTAGATCTCCCCTCAGTCAACTTTATTCTAAAGTGAATAACCCTAATCTTTCAGGGTATTGTAGATCCCTCATTCCAGTCATTACTTTAGTTGCCCTTCTCTGAACCCTCTGCAGCTCTGCCTTGTCTGCCTTGTTCACAGGAGCCCAGAACTGTACACAGTACTCACTCCATGTGTAGTCTAACCAGTGATTTGTAAAGTGGTAGGACTATGTTTGATGCAACCAGTACTGACTCCTGAGGAACTCCACTAGGACAGTGACTGAATCTGAGTGTGTACCATTAATAACTTTCTATTACTGAGCCAGTTACTTACCCACATCCGGACATTTTCTCCCAGTCCGAGCATTCTCATTTTATATTCTAACCTTTTATGCTGTACAGTGTAAAATGCTTTGGAGAAGTCCAGATATACGACATCCATTGATTCGCCGCTGTCAAGTCTAGAACTTATCTCCTCATATAAACTGATTAAATTAGTTTGACATGACCGATCCCTCATAAAGCCATGCTGATATGGCGTTATTTGCTTATTTTCATTGAGATGCTCTAAAATAGCATCTCTTAAAAAACAGTTCAACCCACGACGGATGTTAAACTTACCGGCCTATAGTTTCCGGCTTTCGTTTTTGGACCCTTTTTAAATATTGGCACATTTGCTATGCGCCAATCCTGTGGAACATTCCCTGTCAGTATAGAGTCCTTAAATATCAGAAATAAGGGTCTGGCTATGATATTACTTAATTATCTTATATGGGGGTGTATGCCATCTGGTCCTGGCGAGTTGTCTATTTTAATCTTTTTAAGACGCCGCTGTACTTCTTCCTGAGTCAGACAGGGCCCTTTTAATGGGGAATTTACTTTTACTTTCTGCATTTCAGCTGTTTATTTTTTTCAAAGAATACAGTGGAGAAAAAAATATTTAATAGCTTTGCTTTCTACTCATCGCTCTCTGCAACTCCTTACCCCCCCCCCCCCATTGCTCTGTAAATACTGCTTTCCTATTTGATCAGTATTGGTGGGTTCAAAACAGAGATGACATGTGATGGAAATATTTACATGTCTTCTTTGTTTTGGACCCACTCCTGCTTTTGGTTTCCAAATCATGATCCAATCCTGTACTGTCCATGTGATAGAGGCCTTATAGATGCTCCAAAGAAAGGATCTGTTGTGTTTTTCATTTTTTTGGTTCTTATGACGGATAAGGAGAATGGTAAAATAAATTGTGATGTCAAGGAGGTCAAACAGGGACACTTGTGTCCCCAGAACAGACTGATGAGGGTGGCAACAGCATGAGGAGTCAACAAAGTGGCCCACTCACATGGTGGGGAGGATGGCAACAGCATGAGTAGTCAACAGAGTGGCCTAGTCAGAGAGTCATGAGAGTGGCAACAGCATAAGGAGTCAACACAGTGGCCCAGTCACAGATTAGGGAGGTGGGGGGCAACAGCAGTGGCAGTAACAGCACAAGATGGTGGTAGTAGGAGTTTGGGGTAACTACGCCGTACTAAACACCCACTCTGATGCCACGCTACTGGTCGGGCAGGAAAGCTTGCCCAGGGCTGGGGTGATCTGGGGTGACAGAGTGCACTCCAAGTATACCACTACATGCTGGTTCAGGTACTGCTCCATGTGCTGCTGCTGGCTGGTTTCTTCAGTAGGTGGGTGAAGAAACGTGCTTATCAGAGACTGGAGACTCAAGTTACTGCTGATGGCTGATGGAGCTCGTGCTGCTCCTGCTCCCCCCTCCTCCAGCAGTCATGGTAGTGGAGTATGAGTGCAGGGGTCCCCCGGTCAGACCTTTGTGAGGATGGGCCATGGTGCAGATTGGCATTGACCAACTGATTACATAGGATGTCTCTATAGTAGTTGAGTTTAGCTTATCATTCCTCTCAGCGGGTGTAAAAAAAGGCTTTGTAGCGAGGGTCTAACATCGAGGAGAGCCAGTAGTCATCCCTTGGCCACACTTCATCTACCGCCCACAGATCCTACATATGGCCATGCCGACATCCTCAAAAATTCCCACAACAGCAAGTATGCCATTTTACCTCCACCACTGCGTGCTGACTGCATGCCGCTGCCTCTATGAACCTGTGCACCACTAATCCTGAGTAGCAGATGGTCTACCCTGGGCACGTGTGGCTCCAGATCTCACACTGCTGCCTCCTTGCTGACTCACGGCCACGCTTGCACCCTGGTGGCTCAGTCGCATGCTGCCACCCTCACCCCCTGATGATGATGATGAAGCCCCCTCTTCACCTGGCTCCCACGTGCAATTGGTTACATCATCATCCACTACTGTCTGCTCCTCACTTATGTCACTTTCACCAGTCTCATGGCTGTGTCACTGACTACTTTCAACACCTGCTCAAACGCAACTCTCGTCGTCACTACTTGCACACCTACAGGAGGAAGCAGCAGAGCTCTCCTTCAAATCTGCGCTGGGCGGTAGCTGCTGACTGTCCTCAATAAGCTCGTCCTCGCGCAGAACCGACAGCATAACATACTTCTTGAGCAGAAGGAGCAGAAAAAAAAGAGGTAGGTTCAAGACAGGTGAGGGCACAGAGCTTGTTCCTGGGCCATGCCAACTAAGTTTGGTGTAAGAGGAACCCACTGACTCCTGGTTAGGGGTGTCTGATATCAGTTGAGATGATGCTAAAGACCGAGTCAGACATTCAAGGACAGCTGGATTGCTGGTCAAAACATAACCTGCTGGATGACAGTGGAAACTGTGGCCTGTTGCTTATTCACCCCAATTTGAGAATCAAGGGCCAATGGTATTGCTTATCTAAGAAACAATCTGGGCACCCCAATAATAGTAAAAATAGATAGCTTATTCAACAATTTGAGAATCAAGGCCTAATGGAATTACTTATCTATTATACAAAGTGGACACCACAATAACAGTTAATTACACGGCTTATTCGCCACAATTTGAGAATCCAGGCCTAATGGAATTACTTATCTATAAAAAAAAGGGGGGGCACCACAATAACAGATAAATTACTGCACTTATTCATCCCAATTTGAGAATTAAGGCACAATAGATTTGCTTATCTATTAAACAAGGTAGGAACCCCAATAACAGTATAAATAGACAGCTAATTTACCCCAATTTAAAAATCAAGGCCTAATGGAATTGCTTACCTTTTAAACAAGGTGGGCACTGCAATAACAGTTAAATTATCCAGCTTATTAATCCCAATATGAGAATCAAGGCCTAATGTAGTTACTCATATATAAAACAAGGGGTCACCCCAACGACAGTTAAATTACACTACTTATTTACTGCAATTTGAGTGTCAAGGCCTAATGGAATTGCTTATCTATTTAACAAAGTAGAAACCCCAATAACAGTTAAATTACCCCGTTTATTAACCCCGATTGGAGAATCAAGGCCTAATAGAATTGCTTATCTATTTAACAAGGTAGACACCCCAATAACAGTTAAATTAACAGTTTATTCACCCCGATTGGAGAATCAAGCCCTAATGGAATTGCTTATCTATTTAACAAGGTAGGCACCCAAATAACAGTTAAATGACACAGTTTATTCAACTACTAGAGGAGGGGCAATGGAAGGATAACTATATAATTGGCACTATGGACGTAACATCGCTGTATATGGTTAAAGAAAACACAGAGGGAAGGAAGGCAGCGAATTATTTTTTTTAAAAAAAGAAGGAAACCTGCTGGAAACACAATTTGAGAATACTGGACAATGTATTACTTTCATTTTAACACACAATTATTTTAAATACGAGAATGACTTTTACCTCCATACGCGGTGTACCACCATCGGGACCCGATTTGCGCCGAATTTCGCTAATTTATATGTTGGGAGATGTGAGGAGCTTCCCATCTTCCCATCAGGGGAACTCGGTGCGGATCTGGTCCTCTCGCGGAGGTTTATAGATGATATAGTTTTTATTTGGAAGGGTGGGGAGACAGTTTTTAGATAATTTGAATAAAAATTAATTTTATTTATATTTTACATGTAACTGGAGCCAAAAAGAGATCAATTTTCTTGATTTAACTATATTTATTAAGAATGGGAATATACATACTAAGACATTTCACAAGCCCACTGACAGCAATAGCTATATACCACTGGATAGTTGCCACCTATCCATGTGGTTGACCAATATACCGCAAAGTCAATATATAAGTATCCGGAGAAACTGTAGCAATATAATACATTTTATAGAGGAAACAATAGTATTAAACAAAAAATTCATGGAAAAGGGGAATAAACTGGAAGACCTAACACCCATTGCAAGAGAGGTAAAAGAGATTGACCATAAGGAACTACTGATGGACAAACAAAGGGAAAATAGAGAAGGCCCACAGAATGATGAGGATGAGGCGGGCAAATTAAAAATTCCCATAATAACAAGATGAAGGGATGGGGACTTTCAAGAAAATAGTGAGAAATCCTTGGGACATACTAAGGCAGGATAAATTAATTGGAGATAAAATTCCCACAAACCCAACCTTCACATTTATAAAAGGCACAAAAATTGGGCAATTTAACCACTTCAGCCCCCCTAGCTTAAACACCCTTAATGACCAGGCCACTTTTTACAATTCTGCACTACACTACTTTCACCGTTTATTGCTCCGTCATACAACTTACCACCCAAATGAATTTTACCTCCTTTTCTTCTCACTAATAGAGCTTTCATTTGGTGGTATTTCATTCTTGCTGACATTTTTACTTTTTTTGATATTTTACTTTTTTTGATGAAATTTTTGCAAAAAATTATTTTTCAAATAACACTATATTTCAATTTAAATTTTTCTCTAAATTTATTGTTCTACATGCCTTTGATAAAAAAAATGCAATAAGTGTATATTTATTAGTTTGGGTAAAAGTTATAGGGTTTACAAACTATGGTGCAAAAAAGTGAGTTTCCGCACTTTGACTTTCTGAGCACCTGTCCTGTTTCCTGACGTACTACAATGCCCAGACAGTAGAAACACCCCATAAGTGACCCCATTTCGGAAAGTAGACACCCTAAGGTATTCACTAAGGGGCATAGTGAGTTCATGGAATTTTTAATTTTTTGTCACAAGTTAGCGGAAATGGAATTTTTTTTTTTCAAAAAATTTCATATTCCGCTAACTTGTGTCAAAAAATAAAAACTTCCATGAACTCACTATGCCCCTCAGCGCATACCTTGGGGTGTCTACTTTCTAAAATGGGGTCACTTGTGAGGTTTTTCCACTGCCCTGGCGTTTGAGGGTCTCCGCAATCATTACACGTATGGCCAAAATTAGGAGTTTTTGCTATTCTCCTTATATTGAGCATACGGGTAATGCGAATTTTTTTTTCCGTTCAGCCGCTGGGCTGAAAAAAAAAAATGTAAGGCACAGATTTCTTCATTCACATTGATCAATAATATAGAACATGCAAAAATATAGAACATGTCCTATTCTTGTCCGCAATTGCGGACAAGAAAAGGCATTTTCTATATAGCTCTAGCAATGTGCGGTTCCGCAAAATGGGAAAAGCAGATTGTCGGTGTCCGTGTTTTGCGGATCCGCGGATATGCGGATCCGCAAAACACATACGGACGTCTGAATGAGCCTTATAGGGGGTGATCAGTGACGGGGGGGGTGACATGGGTGATCAGTGGGGGTGACATGGGTGATCAGGGGTTAATCAGCGGTTAATCATTGACGGGAGGGGGTGGGGGGGGGGGTGGTGATTGGTGCACACTTTTTTTTTTCCCTATGGTGGTCCCAAGCAAGGGGACCACCAGAGGAGAAGACAGCATGCATATCAGACGCTGTTCATAAAACAGCATCTGATATGCGTTTTTTTCTAACTTATACAGCCTGCCAAAGCGCGATCAGCGCTGGCAGGCTGTACTACGGTTACATGTGAGTGCGCCGATGGCGCGCACTGCGCATGTGTGGGCACATCAGTGCGTCCTCTCTCGTCTCGCGAGAGGACGCGCCGATGCGTCCAGGAGGAATAAACCGACCGCCCGCAGAACGCAATCCTGCGTACGGCGGTCGGAAGGGAGTTAATAGCACCCTCCATAAAAATAGAAAAAAATTATAGGAATAAAGAAATAGGATCTAGGAAGACATTTTACCCATGTAAAATATGCAAAAATTGCAAAATATCATACATGAAAGATCCAATATATAAAATAAATGGAGGATCGGATAAACATCTAATAGAGGATTTTATCACATGTAATAAAACGGGGGCGGTATACTATATTGTGTGCCCATGCAAAAAAATATACGTGGAAAGAATGAAGCGCTTGCTAAAAACCCGTATAAATGAACACATAAACAATATACGTAAAAAATATGAAGGGCATCCTCTATCTAGACATTATGCCGAATATCAAGAGGTAAATTTCAATGGTTCCAGCTTTGGAGGGATAGAAGGGGTGAGGGTGGGTTCACACTAGCGTTAGGGATTCCGTTATTGCTTTCCGTTATAATATGGTTATAACGGAAAATAACGGAATGCCCAGACAGAATTCAAAACGGAAGCCTTTAAAAGGCATTCCGTTTGCTTTCCGTCCTAATAGAAGTCTATGGGAAAGCATAATGGATCCGTCTGGGTCCAATTATGCAAGACGGAAAACAAAGTCCTGTCCACAGGACTTTGTTTTCCGTCTTGCATAATGGGAACAAGACGGATCCGTTATTCTTTCCCATAGACCTGTATTATGACGGAAAGCAAACGGAATGCCTTTTAAAGGCTTCCATTTGGCATTCCGTCATAATAGAAGTCTATGGGCAAAAGAACGGATCCGTCCTTCCGTTTTATGGATTCCGTTATGTTCCGTTATAACCACGTTATAACGGAAAGCCATAACGGAAACCATAACGCTAGTGTGAACTCACCCTTAAAAATGATGTGAGGGGTGGAGATTACATAAAACATATGTCAAGAAATGAAAGCAAGTGGATCTTTAAATTGGACAGTCTTGCACTGAAACGGTTTAACCAGGAAATGGAACTATTTGCCTTTTAACTAACTAACAAGATTGACAGAAAAGGGTTAAGTAGAAATGGACATTGAAAAAAGCCGAAGGATTGAACACAAGGGAGCTCTTGCAGGTTAAGCGGTTGCCATAGGAACGGAATGCTTATAATCTCCACAGGACAGCAGCGTCTGAACATCCCTGACGTAGGAGCCTGAAGGCCCCGAAATGCGTTGGAAGAAGATTGTCCCACGGAGGTACCAGTAGGAACCTTGTGACGTCACGTGTTCCCCGTTCACAAAGCAGCTCCTGCGCGTGCACGTCTGCCTCCGGCCGGGGCGGTCCGCGTAGTGGTAGAGCAGAAGATCATCGGCTCTGACAAGAAGCTCCCGGTACACATCGGCTGACAAAGAAGAGCGAGCACGGCATACTACAAGAGTTAAGGTAGGGATTCACTGTGCATGTGGATCGCTAGGAGTATATAAGTCAGTGGCACATAATTTAACCAACCTCACTCTGAGCCTGTGTGGATATACATTGATATTATACGTACTAATAATAGTTAAATTAGACAGCTTATTCGCCCCAATTTGAGAAGCAAGGAGTAATACAATTGCTTATCTATTAAACAAGGTGGACACTGTTCAACTATATAGCTCTGTGCAGGGATTGATGCAAACTGAGCTGTCTCCTATGGATCTCTTCAGCTTCTGATTACACAACCTGCACTGTTCCTACACTGCTCTCTCCCTACAGGTGGTAAAGGTCTCCCTATGATCTCCCTACACTGTTCCTGCAGTCTCCCTATCCAAGATTCTACAATTAAAGCTTTGTTAAACACTGTTCCTTTCACTTGTCACATCTCTCCCAATACTCAGTTCGCTGTAAAATGGCTGAGACCTGGAGGAATTAGGAATTTTATAGGGCTGTGACATCAAAGGGGATGGCCATCTGTTGATTGGCTGACTGCACTGCATTACGGGTAATCTCTTGTTTCCAGGCTTCTTACTTTCACTTTGTAAGACATGTTGCCACCATTTAAGGAAAAAATTGATTAGTCTGATTTAGTCAAATTAGTCAAATTTTTCCTAAACTTCGGATTAAATTCCACTTTGGCTGATTCGTTTTGCTCGATAATAACAATAACACATCTAAACCCCTATTAAAGACAATAGACAAATTTAAATAAGACAACAAAATATTTACAGTAAAAGAACCAGGTCTGTGTGTTGAGGGGGGCATGCCTTCTACATGTTCACTTCCACTACTTGGGTAGAGTCCTTCAAAAATTTCCCTTGGACAGGGACAAAATGTTCACTAAGCTGAGAGAACAGAGGAGGAGAGAAGTACTGGAATCTCGGAGCAGGAGTTTGTGGTCCCGGGGATGGGTGCCTTGCAGATACTGGGCATACCAGTTTCATCCATGCTGGTTCCATGAATTGTTGTACCTTTACTGGGTACTGTGACCCTGCATAGAGGTCTAGGACAGCAGTAATTGATGAAATATGTTCCATACTTTGTGTGACTGTGTGCATTTAAGCCCAAAAATGTCAGGGATTCGGAAGGATTCCAAACAAAGTTCTAGAATGTGGGTAGTAGCAGGACCAGCTTTTTGGTTAGAAGTAGTAGTGTTAAGCCTGGGCCTTCTGCCATACCTTCTGTTGTCTCACCTGTCATATCTCCAGCATCTCCTGTCTTCCTGTCCGCTGCTGTCTCTGCCAGTTGTGGCAGGCGCGTGCCTGCCATATGCGTCGTCGGCCACGCTGCCCCTGTGTTCCATCCCATAGGGGTGCAAGCCTGCCGCCTCCTGTCATTTATACTTCCAGAGGCACCTGTTTCCTGCCTCCCAGTATGGCCCCTGGGTGGCGTTACAAGGTTTAATAGCAGCTTTTTCTTCCTGGAAGTTGCCTGAGTATTTAGTTACTGCAGTATTAGCAAATATGTTTTGATCTGATCTTCTGTGTTTGACCCAGCCTGTTTGACCATTCTATTTACCTGCCGCCTGCATCGAGTACTGGACCTGTCTGACCCTGAGACAGTCTGATCTTCTATACCACAACACTATCTGATACCGGCCTCTAACCTCTGGCTTGTCTTTGACCACTCTTCTGCTTCTGTCTTTGACAATTATCATCATTATCAGTTGCTGCCTTTACGCCAGTCTTCCCTGCAATACCACTTCTCACCACCGTGTCTGATATTGGACTAAGTTCAACTTAACTGCGGTTCTTACTGCAACTTGAACTACTGGAGCGTTACCTGTTGTCTGGCTCTGTGAGTCAGCTGTCAACCATATTAGATAATCCTGTAGGTAGTGGTTCAGTTTCTCTCTTGCTATGTTCTGTCCTGTCTCCTGTGAGAGTGCTAAATAACACCCTATGGGTTAGTAGCTGCCATCCCTTGGTTGACACAGAGAATCCACACTATCTCTGGTTTAACCAGTGGGTCCCACCTATTGACTGTAACAAGTAGCAGTAGGCCACAGCTGTTCCTGCTTAGGAAAGGAGCAACATTATCGTTGAGGAGAAAGAGGATGAGATTATGGAATACATGGCTCACTCCTCCTTTCAGTCATAGGAGCATGACATGGAGTAGATTTCTGAGTCTGACACCTTGCTGTGGAGCCAGGGATCACAACTAGAGATGAGCAAATCGAAGCTGACGAATTCGATCCGAAGTTCAGGAAAAATTTGATTTTCACTGAAGCCGAATTTCCTCACGTTTCATGGTAACGAATTGCATTTTTTTCCAAAAATGGCTGTTGCCCGTGTGAGGACATGGAGAGTGGAACTCTGAGAAGGCGGGATCACCCATACTGTAATGCATGCAGCCAATCAGCAGACAACCAGCCTTGTGATGTCACAGCCCTATAAACAGCCGCAGCCATCTTAGATTCTGCCATTTACCAGCGTACTTAGTGCAGGGAGAGACATGTCTGCAGGCGCTAAGGAGAGTGATAGGAAAGACTTGATTGTGGTGAAAAAATGATTTATAAGTGATGGGGAAAGGATAGGGAAGAATCGTTCCACAGCTTTTATGTAGAACAGGGTTCAATAAGGGAGGTTACAAACTGGGTAATAGGAACAATCCTATCACACCTTGGTGCACTGACTGGGGATCTAAATTGCCATTATACAGCTCTATCATTCCAACAAACTGTTCTTGTAATTGGGGTGCAAGTGCTGTTTGATACAGCCATTAACAGGGTTTATTACAAGGAAATATTTCTATAGTAAGTCTTTTTTGCCCTTGTACGGTGCAGTTATATGTTGTAAAGCCCTTTTTGCCATGTATTAATGGCAAAAGAAAAAAATATTTTCTCTTGTGCGGTGCAGTGCTATATTCTAAAGCCCAGTTTGCCATCTATTAGCGGCGAAATAAAAATATACTCACCGTTCATCGTTGCACTTATCTGTTGAAAAGCCTTTTGTGTTGTGGAAAAGTGGAAAAAAATTAGAACCTAATTGCCGTTCTGCGGTGCAGTGATATATTCTAAAACCCAGTTTGCCTTGTATTAGTGGCGAAATAAAAATATATTCGCTGTTCATCGTAGCACTTATCTGTTGAAAAGCCTTTTGTCTTGTGCAAAAGTGGAAAAAAATTAGGGCCTAATTGCCATTCTGTGGTGCAGTGATATATTCTAATGAACAGTTTACCATGTATTAGTGGTGAAATAAAAATATACTCACCGTTCATCGTTGCACTTATCTGTTGAAAAGTCTTTCATGTTGTGTAAAAGTGGGAAAACAATTAGGGCCTAATTGCTGTTCTGCTTTGCAGTGATATATTCTAAAGCCCAGTTTGCCGTGTATTAGTGGCAAAATAAAATATTTGATCTAACATTTGATTTTTTGATCTAACAGTATGTCAGACAGAGAAGTGCCAGACCCTGCACAGGGGAGTGGCAGAGCCTAAATGTTTCTGGCACAAGCAGAGGTCGCAGAAGAGTAAGGCCCCTTTCACACGAGCGAGTTTTCCACGCGGGTGCAATGCGTGACGTGAACGCATAGCATCCGCACTGAATCCTGACCCATTCATTTCAATGGGTCTGTGTACATGAGCGTTTTTTTTCACGCATCACTTGTGCGTTGCGTGAAAATCGCAGCATGTTCTATATTTTGCGTTTTTCACGCATCCCTAGCCCCATAGAAGTGAATTGGGCTGCGTGAAAAACGCATTGCATCCGCAAGCAAGTGCGGGTGCATTGCGTTTTTCACTGATGGTTGCTAGGAGATGGTTGTTTGTAAAAACGCATCAAAATGCATTGCACCCGCGCGGAAAAAACTGAACAACTGAACGCAACCGCAGACAAAACTGAATGGCTTTGCCTGTGAAATCGCACAGTTTTCACTGAACGCATCCGCAACGCATCCGGACCTAATCCGGACACGCTCGTGTGAAAGAGGCCTAAGGGTCTATGGCAGCAGGGGTCACTTCGAGAGGCCTGAGCTCCCAGTGTCAGCTAGCAGTCGTGTTGTGACCAGCAACCCAGCGGTTCTTGAATGGTTGACTCGATCTTCGACTTCGTTGCAAGTGACATCAGAAACCCCCAGCCAAGAGTCAGTGGGTTCGTCAGACACAACTCTTAGTTGGCATGGCCCGAGATCAGGCCCTGTCCTCAACCTGCCTCAACCTGCCTCTGTCCTTTTCTGTTCCCTCAGCCAGAGAAGTATTGTATGCTGTGGGCTCAGCTCCACTATACAGTGAGGACGAGCTACTAGAAGACAGTCAGCAGATACTGGACAGCCAATATGTGGACAGCTTCCTCCACTAGGTGGGCAAGTAGTGATGAGCAGAGTGGCATGGGAGCTGGTGTTGCGAGCGGTCAGTCTCCTTACTCCGAGACTGTTGAGGAGGACATCAGTGACATGCAGACAGTACTCGATGATGATGATATAGCTGATCGCACATGGGAGGCAGGTGACAAACGGGCTTCATTTTTATTTATTTTTCTTTATATAATAATGTAATATTATAAAATCGGGTGTCTCCATTATAAATCTGCAGCATGGGGGCCCGTATAGCTACTACACACTTTCAAAATAATCCTTCAGCGGGGCGAATAGATGCCGGATGACTGGGACGCTCCATGACCTTCCCAGGAGCATCTGTCATTAGCAGCTGTTCATTTCTGAGACGTCCGTATAGTGCGGGGGAATCCGAAGACTCTCTCCATCTCTGTACACCACAGGATGTCCTCCTTCCCATCCATGATGACTGGGAACTCGTGATTTTTTTCCCTGACGAAGAGACCAGGGGCTGGTAGTTATGGTTTGAATCTTGATGAACTTCGCGACTCTTCCGGGCTCCAAGCAATCTTGAAGATTTGTCTTCTCATTGTCTGTAGCTACTAGAGGCCTGTTCAAGCCAGGCAGGTTCCCTCAAAAGTATCCGTCTCGATGAGCAGCCAATACCACACTTGCATCAATTTTGACAGGATTCGTCTCCAGGTGGAGAGAAATTATTTTTTAGAATGCTTTCTCTATCACAAACAAGTTCTTGAATAACCAGAAGACGGGCCGATTCTCTCCTGTCTTAGGGTACTTTCAAACTTGTGGCATGGCTATCCGTCAGGCTGTTCCAGTGGGTGAACAGCTGTCCGGATCCGCCATGCTGCAAGTACCCGTATGCTGCCGTGCTGCTGCTCCATCCCCATTGACTATAATAGGGGCGGGGGGGGGGGGTGGAGATACAGTGCAGCAGGGCAGTGCACAGCAGTGATCACCGGACTAAAAAGTCGGACATGCAGTACTTTTTGTCCGGCAATCTCTGGCCGTGCACTGCCATGCTGCACCATAGCTCCGCCCCCACCCTCATTATAGTCAATGGGGACAGAGCGGCAGCACGGCAGCACACGGGAACTTGTGGCATGGCGGATCCGGTGGGCTGTTCACCCGCCGGAACAGCCTGCCGGATAGCCATGATGCAATTGTGAAAGTACCCTTAGACAACACTTTATTGAGTAATTGCGGAAAGTAAAAAAACTGTTGTCCACTGCCCCCATAAAGGCCTTTCCGGTGCGGGTTAACCACAGATAAGCCATTACAAGGACTGCCGCCAATTATCAGATCGAATTGTCCCCATCCTTAAATCTGTTAAATTAAATTTAAAATATTAAATTGAACCAAAACTTGATTTAAATTTTAAGAAACTAAACTTTTTTGACTCAATTATTAGGGGTACAGATAGGGCAATCTGTCACAAAGACCGGGATCGTCGAACAGTGTGTTGTCTTCCTGCTCGAGTTTGACACATTGCGGATCAGGTTGACAGATTACTGGGAAGGGCTGGAGAAGATCCAGCAGTCATGTCCATATTGGAACCAATGACAAAGTTAGAGGTAGGTGGAGCGTCCTTAACCACTTCAGCCCCCCTAGCTTAAACACCCTTAATGACCAGGCCACTTTTTACAATTCTGCACTACACTATTTTCACCGTTTATTGCTCCGTCATGCAACTTACCACCCAAATGAATTTTACCTCCTTTTCTTCTCACTAATAGAGCTTTCATTTGGTGGTATTTCATTGTTGCTGACGTTTTTACTTTTTTTGCTATTAATCAAAAATTACCGAAATTTTTGCAAAAAAATGACATTTTTCACTTTCTGTTGTAATTTTTTTTTTTAAAAACTACATTTCTATATAAATTTTTCGCAAAATTTATTGTTCTACATGTCTTTGATAAAAAAAAATACAATAAGTGTATATTTATTGGTTTGGGTAAAAGTTATAGCGTTTACAAACTATGGTGCAAAAAGTGAATTTCTGCATTTTGAAGCAGCTCTGACTTTCTGAGCACCTGTCATGTTTCTTCAGGTGCTAGAATGTCAGGATAGTATAAATACCCCCAAATGACACCATTTTAGAAAGAAGACACCCCAAAGTATTCATGGAGGGGCATGGTGAGTTCATGTATCATTTCATTTTTTTCACAAGTTAGCG
This sequence comes from Bufotes viridis, assembly GCA_033119425.1. Taxonomy (NCBI): domain Eukaryota; kingdom Metazoa; phylum Chordata; class Amphibia; order Anura; family Bufonidae; genus Bufotes; species Bufotes viridis. Next base: position 184,993,838 of record CM065591.1, read on the forward strand.
GAAAATGACACTTTCTGAGGAAAAAATAAAAATAATAAAGTTTCCATTTCTGCTAACTTCTGGCAAAAAAATGAAATCTCCCACGGACTCACTATGCCCTCAGTGAATACCTTGGGGTGTCTACTTTCCGAAATGGGGTCACTTGTGGGGTGTGTTTACTGTTCTGGCATTTTGGGCGGGCTAAATTGTGAGCAGCCATGTAAAGCTAAAGGTACTCGTTGGAATTTGGGCCCTTTGCACTCAGGCTGCAAAAAGTGTCACTCATGTGGTATTGCCGTACTCAGGAGAAGTAGGGCAATGTGTTTTGGGGTGTATTTTTACATATACCCATGTTGGGTGAGAGAAATATCTCTGTAAACTGACAACTTTGTTTAAAAATTTTTAAAAAGTTGTCGATTACAGCGATATTTCTCACACAAAGTATGGGTATATATAAAAATACACCCCAAAACACATTGCCCTACTTCTCCTGAGTACGGCGATACCACATGAGTGACACTTTTGCAGCCTGGGTGTGCAAAGGGCCCTAAAACCAATGAGTACCTTTAGGATTTCACAGGGCATTTTTACGCATTTGGATTCCAGACTTCTTCTCACGCTTTAGGGGCCCCTAAAATGCCAGGACAGTATAAATACCCCACATGTGACCCCATTTTAGAAAGAAGACACCCCAAGGTATTCTGTGAGGGTATGGTGAGTTTATGTAAAATTTTATTTTTGTCACAAGTTAGTGAAATATGAGACTTTGTAAAAAAAAAAAAAAAATATCAATTTCCGCTAACTTGTGCCAAAAAAAAATTCTGTGAACTTGCCATGCCCTCACAGAATACCTTGGGGTGTCTTCTTTCCACAATGGGGTCACTTGTGGGTATTTATACTGCCCTGGCATTTTAGGGGCCCTAAAGCGTGAGAATCCAAAATGAGTAAAATGCCCTGTGAAATCCTAAAGGCACTCATTGGAATTTGGGCCCTTTGCGCATCTTGGCTGCAAAAAGTGGCACACATGGGTATCGCCGTACTCAGGAGAAGTAGGGCAATGTGCTAGGGTGTATTTTACATATACCCATACTGGGTGTGAGAAATATCTCTGTAAATGACAACTTTTTAAAAAATTTATACAAAGTTGTCAATTTACAGAGATATTTCTCTCATCCAGTATGGGTATATGTAAAAATACACCCCAAACACATTGCCCTACTTCTCCTGAGTACGGCGATACCACATGTGTGGCACTTTTTGCAGCCAAGATGTGCAAAGGGCCCTAAAACCAATGAGTACCTTTTAGGAGGGCATTTTTATGCATTTTTCTTCTCACGCTTTAGGTCCCCTAAATTGCCAGGGCAGTATAAATACCCACATGTGACCCCATTTTGGAAGAAGACACCCCAAGGTATTCCATGAGGGGCATGGCGAGTTCACAGAAGATTTTTTTGGCACAAGTTAGCGGAAATTGATTTTTTATTGTTTTTCTCAAAAGTCTCCCTTTCTGCAAACTTTTGACAAAAAGTTAAATTTTTCATGGACTCACTATGCCCTCAGCGAATACCTTAGGGTGTCTTCTTTCCAAAATGGGGTCACATGTGGGGTGTTTGTACTGTTCTGGCATTTTAGGCGGGCTAATTGTGAGCAGCCATGTAAAGCTAAAGGTACTCGTTGGAATTTGGGCCCTTTGCACTCCAGGCTGCAAAAAGTGTCACTCATGTGGTATCGCCGTACTCAGGAGAAGTAGGGCAATGTGTTTGGGGTGTATTTTTACATATACCCATACTTTGTGTGAGAAATATCGCTGTAAATTGACAACTTTGTATAAAAAAATTTAAAAAGTTGTCATTTACAGAGATATTTCTCTCACTCAGCATGGGAATATGTAAAAATACACCCCAAAACACATTGCCCTACTTCTCCTGAGTACGGCGATACCACATGTGTGGCACTTTTTTGCAGCCAAGATGCGCAAAGGGGCCCTAAAACCAATGAGTACCTTTAGTATTTCACAGGGCATTTTTACGCATTTGGATTCTCACGCTTTAGGACCCCTAAAATGCCAGGGCAGTATAAATACCCCACAGGTGACCCCATTGTGGATAGAAGACACCCCAAGGTATTCTGTGAGGGGCATGGCGAGTTCACAGAAAAAAAATTTTTTGGCACAAGTTAGCGGAAATTGATTTTGTTTTTTGTTTTTTTTACAAAGTCTCATATTCCACTAACTTGTGACAAAAAATAAAATTTTACATGAACTCCCCATACCCCTCACGGAATACCTTGGGGTGTCTTCTTTCCAAAATGGGGTCACATGTGAGGTTTTTGTACTGCCCTGGCATTTGAGGGTCTCCGCAATCATTACACGTATGGCCAGCATTAGGAGTTTCTGCGATTCTCCGTATATTGAGCATACGGGTAATGAGATTTTTTTTTTCCGTTCAGCCTCTGGGCTGAAAAAAAAAAAAAATAATGAACGGCACAGATTTTTTCATTCGCATCGATCAATGTGGATGAAAAAATCTCTGCCAAAATCAGTGACTGCGGTGTGGTGGGCTGGGCGCTAGCTACCAACAAGTAGCTAACTAACTGGCGGTGATAAGGGACCCTTATGCCCCATTCACACGTCCGAAATTCTGTTTGCGGAACGGAATTGCGGACCCATTCATTTCTATGGGGACAGACTTTGTCCCGCTCGGATCAGGATTGCGGATCCGCACTTACGAGTCTGCATTTCCGTTCCACAAAAATATAGAACATGCCCTTTTCTTGTCCGCAATTGCGGACAAGAAAAAGCATTTTCTATATAGTTCTGGCAATGTGCGGATCTGCAAAATGCGGAAAGCACATTGACGGTGTCCGTGTTTTGCGGATCCGCGCCGCGGATCCGTGGCACGGATCTGTGGATCCGCCGAACCGCAAAACACATATGGACATGCGAATAGAGCCTTACAGGGGGTGATCAGTGACAGGGGATGATCAGGGAGTCTATATGGGGTGATCAGGGGTTAACAAGGGGTTAATAGTGGTTATAAAGTGAGGGGGTGGGGGTGGGGTTAGTGTAGTGTTTGGTGCAACTTTACATTGTTACCTGGTCCTCTGGTGGTCGATCCCAGTAAATGGGACCACCAGAGGACCAGGTATTAGGTATATCAGACGCTGTTAGCAACACAGCGTCTGATATACCACTTTGATCTCATTTATTTTACATTTACAGCCTGCCAGCGATTGATCATCGCTGGCAGGCTGTAGTACAACTGCAGAGCCGCGCTCTGCTGTGAACGCGCGCGCGCGCGTGCTCACAGCAGATCTCGGCTCTCGCGAGATGACGCACGGATGCGTCCAGGAGGAACAAACTTGCCGCCGCCTGGACGCATCCGTGCGTTAGGCGGTCGGCAAGCGGTTAAAAATGATTTTAGGGATTTAGGTCAAAAGCTAAATACTACCTGTACCACAAGCCACACAAGAAAGGCAGCGGGAGATTAGGGAGGTTAATAAGTAGCTCAAGAACTGGTGTAGGAAGGAGAGGTTTGGGTTCCTGGAGAACATGTCAACATTTTTGTCGGCTACAAGCTCTATCGTAGGGATGGGCTGCACCTCAATAGTGAAGGGGCAGCTGTGTTGGGGGAGAAGATGGCTAGAAGGTTGGAGGAGTGTTTAAACTAGGCACTTGGGTGGAAGGTAAATACATTATAGGATGGGAAAATAGTGGAGATAGGGATGGGGGGCAAGGTAATTGGACTGGGGGAGGAATGGAAGGAGAGACTAGAACAGTTCAGAAGGAAACGTGTAGGGTAGTGATGAGCGAGCATTCTCGGCTAAGTACTGGTTTGGCTTGAGCATCGCTATGCTCTGCAGATCTTAGCACTTGGCCGAGTACCACATGTGCTCGAGCGCCATGCTCGAGTCTCCTCCCAGCATGTTTGGCGCTTTCTAAGCAGCCAATAAACGTTCAAGTATTGTCAAAACTGTAATGCCATTAGACATATTTTCTACTGGCATTACAGTGATTGGCTGACGGGAACACGTCATCGGGTGCTATATAGCACCCGGTCACGTGAGATCGGCTCATTGCGAGTCAGGGAGAGCTGCTGTTAGGAAGGGACAGAGAGTGTATGGCGAATTTGATCACAAATCACTCATTTTAAAGACGTTTCAAAGAACCAAAAGTCCTTTTAAGGACTAATGTTAGAGGTGGCAGCAAATATTATTTTGGGGGAATTACTTTTTTGGGTCAGGGTGACTGTTAGTGACATTCATTTTCTGTATTCTACAAACGCTGCTTGCTGTTAGCGGTGAGAAGCAAATCTACACTTTTTTCTAGCAGTTACAGACAGTTTCTGTATTATACAAACTCTGCTTGCTGTGAGCAGTGAGAAGCAAATCTACACTTATTTCTAGACAGTGTGTGAGGCCTATATTTAATCCAAATATCAGTGACATCCAGTGTCAATATGAAGAAGGCGAGTATTAAGGGACGGGGAAGTGGCCGTGATTCTGGCTCAGGGCGCGTTGCAACTGTGCCTGCTGCCAGAGCACAAGGAAAATAGTCATCCACGATACCTAGCTTCATGTCCCAGTTTGCAGGGAGTCGCAAGACAACACTCTTGAAGTCAGACCAGTGCGACCAGGTGGTCGGTTGGATTGCAGCAGATAATGCTTCCACTGGGTTAAGCACCACCCTGTCTTCCACCAAGTCCAGTCTCAGTAGCCAACAGTCTGGTCAACAACACAATCCTCACCCTGATCATCCTTCCTCCCACCATGTAGAGTCTGGCCAAACAAGCAATCCTGTACTCGGATGTTCTGAGCAGCTATTTTCAACACCATCACTTAATTTGGCCCTCTCCCCAAGCACTCTTGAAGAGGGACATGAGATCTTGTGCCCTCATTATCAACCTCTAGAGCCTTCACACTTACAAGATAATGTGCTTAAGGAGGTGGATGATGAGACACAGTTGCCATCAAGTCAACCACAATTACTGTCTGCAGAGGTTGATGAAGAGGATGATATACTGTTGTCAATCATTGAAGTTGTGTTGGGGTCAGCAAATGGAGGAGGATGATCGCAGTGGGGAAGTCGAAGAGGACTTGGTGGACGATGAGGTCACTGACCCAACATGGAAGAGACAGTGGGGTTGCAACAAGGTGAAGGGGGGCCACGCCAAACAGATCCGCAAGTGTTCCACGGAGCACCCCCTTGTGGAAATCTCCCTTGCCAAGGGGTAGGTGTTCCGCGGTATGGCGCTTTTTTGCGGAAAGTGCAGACGACAAAAGAATAGTAGTTTGCAACCTGTGCCACACCAAAATGAGCTGAGGTGTGAAGAGTAGCAACTTAACCACCACCAGCATGATCTGCCACATGGCAGCCAAGCACCGCACTAAGTAGGAGGAACGCCTGGGTCCACAATCTGTGTCCGTGGGTCACACCACTGCCTCCTCTTCCCCTATGTTGAGTGATGACCAATGGCCTGTCAAAGGCGCAGGCCCGAATGCTTCCCGTGCTGCACCTGTACCGTCGCAAGCACCATCAGTGACCACATCCACTTCCTTGTCCCAGCGCAGCATCCAAATGTCTTTAACCCAGGTATTTGAACGCAAGCGCAAATACCCAGCCACCCACCCACAGGCCATGGCACTAACCGCCCAACTTTCTAAGTTACTGGAGGTCGAAATGTTGCCATTTAGGCTTGTGGACACTGAGGCATTTCGTGGCCTGATGTCGGCGCAGTCCCTCAGTACTGAGTCCCCAGCCACCACTATTTTTCCCGGTGTGCTGTCCCCGCCTTACACCAGCATGTGTCTGCTAACATCACCCGTGCCCTGACCAACGCAGTTACTGATAAGGTTCACCTAACGACTGACACATGGACAAGTGCTTGTGGCCAAGGACACTACATTTCCCTGACGGCAAACTGGGTGAACGTAGTGGAAGCTGGGAGCAACTTGTACCCTGGGGTGGTACAGGTGCTACTGACGCCCAGGATTGCGGGCCCTACTTCCATCAAGGTTACCGCCAGCACCTATGTAAGTGGCTCCTCCTCCACTCCTCCGAATTCTCCGCGTGCAGCACCAGTTAGCCATCAGCTGGCAGCTGGAAGCAGTGTAGCACTGCTGTGGGGATGCGTAAACCGGCCATGCTGAAGATGATATGCTTAGGGGATAAACAGCACAACGCCGCAGAGCTGTGGCAGGGGATAAGAGACCAGACTGAGCTGTGGCTCTCGCCACTCAACCTACAACCAGGCATGGTTGTGTGTGATAATAGGCTTAACTTGGTGGCAGCTTTGGAGCTCGGCAAGCTCACACACAGCCCACATCTTTAACTTAGTGGCTCAGCGGTTTCTGAAAACGATCCCAATTTTCCCTAGCTACTGGCGAAGGTGCACCGTGTGTGCACATTTCCGCAAGTCATCAACAGCTGCAGCAGCGCTTGAAATTGCCAGCTAACTGGCTGTTGTGCGATGTGAGCATGCGCTGGAACTCCACATTACACATGTTGGCCAGGCTTTGTGAGCAGCAAAGGGCAGTAATGGAATACCAGCTGCAGCACGGTCGTCGCTTTTCCAGTCAGCTTCCGCTCTTCACAAGCGAGGAGTGGGCATGGATGTCTGACCTCTGTGAGGTGTTAAGAAACTTTGAGGAATCGACACAGATGTTGAGCGGTGATAACGCTATTGTCAGTGTAACCATCCCACTTCTGTGTCTACTCTGCTCACAATTAAGGCCGACACTGTTCATGGGAAGAGTTGGAAATGGGGGAAGACATGACCCTGGGTGATAGCCAGAACATCCTCAGTTTGTCTTCTAAGCGCGTATTGGAGGAGGAGGAGCAGGGGACGGTTGCCTCCACTACACAGGGTGGAACTTTAATTCCATCTGTTCAGCGTGGGTGGACAGAAGAGGAGGAAGAGGATGAAGAAATGGACAGTCATCCTCCTGATGACAAAAGCGAAGTCTTGCCCACTGGTACTCTGGCACACATGGCTGACTTCATGTTAGGCTGCCTTTACCGTGATTCCCATGTTATACGCATTTTAGATAACAGGGATTACTGGGTGCTCACCCTTCCTGACCCCCGCTACAAAGAGAACTTCTCATCTCTCATTCCTCCAGTGGAGAGGACGAGCAAAATGGTGCTATACCAGAAGTTCCTTTTTGACAGATTGCTGCAAAAATTTCCATCTGACAGCGCTGGCAGCAGAGTCCGTATTTCCTTGGGAAACTGAGGTAGGGAGACAAGGGGAACACAGAGCACTTCTAGCAAAGGTAGGGCAACACTCTCCAAGGCCTGGGACAGTTTTATGACACCCCGCCAGCACCCTCAGCATGATGCACCTCCTGGTGTCACAAGGAGGGAAAGGTTTTGGAAGATGGTGAAGTAGTACATAGCAGACCGTGTTAGTGTCCTCAGTGATCCCAGAGTGCCTTACAACTACTGGGTGTGCAAGCTGGACACGTGGCACAAACTGGCGCTCTATGCCAGCGTTTTGTTTGAGCGGGTATTTAGTGCTGCTGGTGGCATTATAACAGAAAAGCGTATCCAGATGTCAACTGAAATATAAAAATGAACAAGTCCTGGATTGCCCCTGACTTCTCCACTCCATCAGAGGAAAGCCACGACTGAACATGAAGGCACTTTAAATGTGTTGTTTAGAATGTACTGAATACTCTGTATTCCCATGCACCTCTTCTGCCACAAAAAAGGGTATATGGTCGAATCTTCCTTTTCTCATCCTCATTCTCCTCGTCCATCATATCTACATGTTTAGGGTGCTTTCACACTTGCATTTTTACTTTCCGGCGTAGAGATCCGTCCTTGGGTCTCTACGCCGGAAAGAAACTGATAAGGATTATCCCCATGCATTCTGAATGGAGAGAAATACTTTCAGGATGCATCAGAATGTCTTCCGTTCAGTATATTAACGTTTTTAGGATGTTGACAAAACCGCAGCATGCTGCGGATTTGTCTCCGTCCAAAAATCTGGAAGACTTGCAATAACGCCGGATCCGGAATTAATTCCCATTGAAGTGCATTAATCCGGATCGGGAATTAAGCTAAACGTCGTTTCGCCGCATCGCCGGATCCGAAGTTTAGCTCTGCGCATGCGCAGCAGCAGTTCCGATTGGAACCCCATTGTAAGCTGGGGCTCCGATCGGTTACCATGGCAGCCAGGACGCCACTGAAAACCTAAAAGTAAAATATTAAAATATGTAAAAAACAAATAAAAACAGCCAAACTAGAGACCAAGAGATTAATTACCAAAGAGAGCAAAACCCTAAAATGTTCTTCAATTATATAAATGGTAAAAAGTATAAATCTGAAGGTGTTGGCACTTTACAGGGTAATGAGGGGGGAGTTGCAGAGAGCAATGAGGAGAAAGAAAAGCTATTAAATATTTTTTTCTCCACTGTATTCACTGAGGAAAATAAACTGATGAAATGCAGAATGTAAAAGTAAATTCCCCATTAAAAGTGCACTGTCTGACCCAGGAAGAAGTACAGCGGCATCTTAAAAAGATTTAAATGGACAAATCTCCAGGATCAGATGGCATACACCCCTGTATCCTAAAATAATTAATTAAAATCATAGCTAGACCCTTATTTCTGATATTAAAGAACTCTATTCTGACAGGATTGGCGCATAGCAAATGTGGTGCAAATATTCAAAAAGGGTCCAAAAACAGAGGCCGGAAACTATAGGCCGGTAAGTTTAACATCTGTCGTGGGTAAACTGTTTGAAGGGTTTCTAAGAGATGCTATCTTGGAGTACCTCAATAAAAATAAGTAAATAGCGCAATATCAGCATGGCTTCATGAGGGATCGGTCATGTCAAACTAAGTTAATCAGTTTCTATGAGGAGGTAAGTTCTAGACATGACAGCGGTGAATCAATGGATGTCGTATATCTGGACTTCTCCAAAGCATTTGACACTATAACACATAAAATGAGAATGCTTGGACTGGGAGAAAAGTTATGTAGGTGGGTAAGTAACTGGCTCAGTGAAAGAGAACAGAGGGTGGTTATTAACGGTACACACTCAGATTGGGTCTCTGTCACTACTGGAGTACCTCAGAGGTCAGTAGAAAGCTTGCACAGTAAAATATCAATTTTTGCAGATGACACTTTGGGTAATTTCACACTTGCGTTAGTGTGATCCGGCAGGCAGTTCCGTCCCCGGAGCTGCCTGCCGGATCCGCCGATCAGTGTGACAACTGACAGCATTTGTAGACGGATCCGGGTGCGGATCCGTCTACAAATGCATTGCAGGAACGGATCCGTCTCTCCGCTTGTCATGCGGATGGACGGATCCGTCTTGCAGTCTTTTTAACAGTTTTCCCAGTCTGCGCATGCGCAGACCGGAAGGACGGATCCGTCCTTCAGTTGTTTCACAATGCCGGATCCGGCACTAATGCAAGTCAATGGGAATTAGTGCCGGATCCGGCATTCCGGCGACTGATCAGGCATTTTGGACGGACATAATACCGCAGCATGCTGCGGTATTATGTCCGGCCAAAATGCCTGACAGTGACTGAACGGAAGGCATACTGATGCAAACTGAACGGATTTCTATCCATTCAGATTGCATGGGAATATGCCTGATCAGTTCTTTTCCGGCATAGAGCCCTTTTGACGGAACTCTATGCCGGACAAGAATAACGCAAGTGTGAAAGTACCCTAAACTGTGTAAAGTAATTGACAATTAAGAGCACAGTATACTGCTACAGATGGATCTTGATAGATTGGAGGCTTGGGCAGAGAAGTGGCAGATGAAGTAATAAGATAATAAGTTGCATCAAAAGGGGCATAGATGCTCTTTATGAGAACATAGTCCTACCACTTTACAAATCACTGGTCAGGCCACACATGGAGTACTGTGTTCAGTTCTGGGCTCCTGTGTACAAGGCAGACATAGCAGAGCTGGAGAGGGTTCAGAGGAGGGCAACTAAAGTAATAGCTGGAATGGATGGACTACAGTACCCTGAAAGATGATCAAAATTAAGGTTATTCACGTTAGAAAAAAGACGACTGAGGGTAGATCTAGTAACTATGTATAAATATATCAGCGGTCAGTACAGAGATCTCTCCCATCATCTATTTATCCCCAGGACTGTGACTTTGACGAGGGGAGATCCTCTGCGCCTGGAGGAAAGAAGGTTTGTACACAAACATAGAAGAGGATTCTTTACTGTAAGAGCAGTGAGACTATGGAACTCTCTGCCTGAGGAGGTGGTGATGGTGAGTTCACTAAAAGAGTTCAAGAGGTGCCTGGTTGTATTTTTGGAGTCTAATAATATTACAGGCTATAGCTACTAGAGATGGGTCGTTAATCCAGGGAGTCATCCTGATTGTAGTGGGGAAAATTGGCCTCTACCGCACAGGTTTTTTTTTTGCCTTTCTCTCGATCAGCTTACAGGATAACAGGCTGAACTCGATGGACAGATGTCTTTTTCGGCCTTATGAACTATGTTACTATGTTACTATGATACCAAACTTAAATTTGAAATGAGAAAAAAAAGACCGAAACATTAGAAGATGGGCGACCGCTAGATCTGCGAGCAAGGCAGCAAGCAGACGATGCCTGACAAGGAGGACAAAAAAGAAATACTTTCAGGATGCATCAGGATGTCTTCCGTTCAGTATATTAAAGTTTTTAGGATGTTGACAAAACCGCAGCATGCTGCGGATTTGTCTCCGTCCAAAAATCTGGAAGACTTGCCATAATGCCGGATCCGGAATTAATTCCCATTGAAGTGCATTAATCCGGATCCGGAATTAAGCTAAACGTCGTTTCGCCGCATCGCCGGATCCGACGTTTAGCTCTGCGCATGCGCAGCAGCAGTTCCGATTGGGACCCCATTGTAAGCTGGGGCTCCGATCGGTTACCATGGCAGCCAGGACGCCACTGAAAAACTAAAAGGAAAATAGACGACTGAGGGGAGATCTAGTAACTATGCAACTACTGCATCACCCAGTGGCACGTAGCCAATTTCAGGCAGTCAAGGCTCCACCACCTCAGCCCAAGGGAACTGTCTGTCCTTCCCTTCTGCACCTTGTTTGCTCCACAGACAGAATCCATTTTTTGGGGGGTTATTGTTCTGACGGATCAGAGGAAGGGCAAACTTACTGCTGACACCCTCTCCACTTTGTCAGGGGGGCTTTACTTGTATAAGCGTTTAATAGAACAGGTTCTGTTTACATTAATGTGGAATCAGCTGACAACTGTATAAAAGGAGTGTGCTTCTTCTTGGCGTAAACATCGACCTGTAAGGCCATTTTTGGCTACGTGACTGCCCAAATAAGTGAAGTGTGCAGTGATTCTATGAGCGACGCCTGTCATCTTTATGTTATATGGACTCATAAGCATTATTTCACTACCATGCGTGTTACTGCAAGGCACAGTGAAGGGATTTACTGTCCGTACCTGTACTTGGAATATTTATCGCATCAATAAAGAACGAAACTTTGCTGTAAAGAGCTGGATTTTGAAAAGGTTTTTTAAAAAAAAATAATTGTGGAATTGAACTAAATCTGAAAAAAAAAAAAGAAAAAATAAAGTGGTTTGCTCATCCTTACTGTGTATATCAGTGTCACTTAGATATGTCACTTTACTATTGCTTTTATTGCGTTCAAGAGTTTGGGTGCAAGGGCGGGAAAATGCAAAAAACAAAATAAAAATAAAACTAACAAAAAAGTCCTAAGATACTAGAGGGTGCTATATGCCAATTTCCAGGGCAATTGGAGCCAATTTGGCTCAGCAGGAACCAATTTGGGTCAAACTGCACTTTTTGAAAAATTTGGCGATCCTGAACTGAATTGAAACCTGAATTGTTTGCTCATCTCTAATCTATACATTTCCTCCTGTCACTGAAGCCTATTAACATCACCCCAACTGGCCTCCCTATCCTCCATGCTGGCCGTCTGAGGTGGGGGGAGGGGCTTTTTCAACCTGGACTGTCTCGTGTCTTGTTTTAAATATAATTAGGGTTGCCCCCTAAGCAGTAAACCATAGGTCTAGCCAGTATAACCAACAGGATGACAATGCCAGTATTTTATTTGTAGTGGTACATGGGAGAACTTCCTTGCTACTAACAGCTATATCTCAAACTGTTTACTGCCTCTTCTTTACGTCAAATACTAGCTCTGGCCTCCTGCTGGAAAGGCTAGGCCTATGGTTTACCTGCCAGGTTACAAACCTTATTTGCACAGACCTGTACGTAAACTGATCTAGTACAATAGCTTTCGGAAGACCCATTATAAGCGTTTCCATTTACTCATAATACCCAGAAAGAGACAATAGTGGATATTTAGTATTACTGTCTTAAATTTTGACAACTCAAAACTAGACCAGACTGGTATTAGATTTGACAAATCTATCATAGTCACTCACATTGTGTTATAGGTGCATATTGATAGGCATTGTTATTTTCTTCTCGGTTAGCTTTCTTACTTTAGACCAATATTTGCAGCACAATTTTGGTGCAGTTTAGCACATTTGAAGCCATGCCCCTTTTTTTTTTCAACCACAAGCATTTTCTAAAAATACTAACTGATGCACATAATGCACTTTATCTACTGTATAAATAATGGTGACTGGATGCTATAGCATTATCCAGTGTGATCTTTTTGCGCCATTTATAGGCCTTAATGGGGAACTATAATTTAGAAGTGAGATTCTATGTATAGGAAAAGGGACATCAAGGATATTTTCCTGGAGGTAAATTTTTGTTCCGTTATGTGCATGCAAAAATAAAGTTTTTATTCAACACCTCATGTATACTTCAGATATTAGGAATTTGAAAAAAAGGCCATAATTCAGTAATGTCTATATATATATATATATATATATATATATATATATATATATACACAGTTAAACATGCAAATTAAACAATAGAACCAACATCTATTGATATTACATATATGCAAAATGCCAAACTTTCCTGCACATTGTCACTAAATGTAGATATGTATCTACAAAAAGCTTAGCTATATCTTCCCACATTCTTTTCTGTCAACGCATATTTCTCCTGTATGGAATGAGCACATGAAGCACAGCAGGAACCTGTTAAACCCCTGACCTTACCGCTTTGAAAAAATGAATTCTTTTCTAAGCAGGTTTCTACTCTGACAAGGACTCCTCTGTTACTAAACAGTACATATTGCTTTAGTACACAGGATACATTCTCTCTTGGCTCACATTAACATTTAACAAGCTTTCTTTTTCTTTGGGACATTCTTTTTGATCCTACCATGAACTCAGCTACAAAGTGTAATTTACATTATTAAAAGTAAATTAGGACATGTTGCATATGCAACAATGAAGTGCACATTCACTATTTTAGCATGCAAAGCAATGTAGTTTTTCTACAGATTATCACCTTGGGATGCATTAATAATATGAAGGTAAAGATGAGAAGATTTCTTGTAATTCATTTCAGGTCTGATTCTAACAAATCAACCAATTTAAAAAAAATTTGATTTGGGTCCAAACCAATTCTACCCCAGTTAAAAGTGCTCCAATTGGCCTAAAAAATTGATATTTGATACTCTGATGTCTCCTAGGATTCATATTCATTCTTTCTTTCTCTCAGGCTCCCCTTATAAGCTGTTTAGTGCAATGACAGCAATAGTAAATAATGTAAGAGTGACCCTGACAAACATAGATGTGAGTAAACACATGGTTGATGGTTAAAAGCACCCTGTGCAGTTGCATTTGTTATGCTATTTAAACTTAAAAATGTTCCAAAACGTGTCTTATTGGAGGCCGATGATGTTTAAATGCACATGGTGTTATCGGGGGAAAAAATGGCAAATCTATTCATTGGCCTCAGCCATAGGCATGTGAAAATTCTCATGGATACCTCATTCATTTCGTCAAATGTAATCTATTGTACACTTGTGGAGGATACCCATGTGCATTTTGCTGTCATAATGCCATCTGTGGTGCTGGTAATCCTTTCTGAGATAACAGTTGAAGCTCGACAAGACAATATAGCGAGAGCAAACTGGGCCTGGTCTAGCCACTGTTCCAATTTGCCTGCCTAGAAATCAACGGGCCAGGGAACAGGGTATGAACTGGAAAAAGGCACCGTCTAGGAAGGACTTAACCTGTTGTTCAGGCAGTACATATCCATTTGCTGATGTTTGTCAGCCTGGTTCAGCACATGAAATGGGAAGGGGACTCCTGGTCAGACAGGCTAGAAGCAGTCATATGCTTGCCAAAAGCTGTGGTATCCTGGTAATTAGAGTTGAGGGAACACCTGGATGTTCTAGTTCGAGAAGTTCAGCTGAACTTCACGAAAATGTTCGGGTTCGGGATCCGAACTCGACCCGAACTTGACCCCGAACCCCTTCGAAGTCAATGGGGACCCGAACTTTTGGGCACTTAAATGGCTGTAAAATAGCCCTGGAAAGGGCTAGAGGGCTGTAAAAGGCAGTAAAATGTAGGTAAATGCCCTGCAAACATTTGTGGATAGGGAAATGACTTGATATAAAGTAAAATACAGAAAAATAACAAATAAACATTCTAAACTTGAGCCCAAGCGAGTGACAGTGGCACCTGTCACCCAGCAAACAGAGGATGTGGCAGCAACGCCACCACATCTGTTATTGAAAAACGCAAAGGGGGGTGTTCAGTCAGCACTACCTGAATACAGGTGCACGTTGCTATGGCGATTATACATACAGACAACAAGGTGCAACAGCACTCTGTAACCAGACCTCTGCCCAAGATGAAAGCTACAGAGGACATAAATGATATCATATGCAAACAGTGGAGACATTGGTTTACATTTTGATCAAAAGGTAGTAAGCCCACTCACCCCGACACGGTTGTCTCCTAGAGCGGGTACTAACACTAAATCTGACCTGTTATGGGCCATAATAGCCGCATAACATCCTCCTAACGCTAAATCTTACCTGTTATGGGCCACAACAGCCACACAAGATCCAGGGAGTGTGAGACCAGCATGCATGCTGGATTTAACCTTACTTATTAACCCCTTCTGGTGCTATAACAGCCTCCATTAGATCCAGGGATGCAGGTACCAACATGCATGCTGAGCCCACTGTGCACTTCTCCTGGAGCCAGATGGTAACTGGCAGGTAATGTGAGTCGCATTCAGCTTTATACTCACTCTGATTAAAAACCAGCATCTATGGCAGAGAGACTAGTCAGGTGTGCACGACTGAAGCGGAGGCTGCCACACCTCCGACTCTTACTAAACTGAAAAACATCTGTTATTGTCACCAAGCATCTCCACCAAATCTCATGGAGGTGTTCAGCTATCAGCTGTCCATCTCCCAAACACTGGAGAGAAAAATAAATAGAAAGAGGGAGTACCCCCCTACTCATGGCTCTGAATGCCTTATTTCAAACTTCCTGGTCCTTTGAAATGCTGTCATTCTGTCTAGTGGACAGTTTTAAAAACCTAATGGCGGTGGCTGTACCACAGTACGTGTATCCCAGCCGCCGCTACTTTTGCAGGCGAGCCATCCCTTCCCTGCACAACCAAGTGGCGGACAAAATCAAGTGTGCACTGCGCAACGCTATCTGTGGCAACGTCCACATAACCAACAACACAGTGGGTAAATGTAGCAGCTGGCCTCTTCATAACTTCGGTGGATCTTCCGCCAGGGATGGGGACGAGCCTCCGTAGCATACTGCAATTGTTGGGGTGTAATAATGGGAAAAATAAGTACGTGTTATTAGCCGTTCTTCCCTGAATTTACATTGTCATACAGACATTGTTGTGCTGAATTAACAGCAAAAATAAGTATGTATTGAATTTACATTGTCATTCAGTGGTGAAATTTGTTTGTGATACAGCCTTTTTTGGGAAAATTGATGGGTGATTGTAAACTTCCTTTTGCTGTATGGACCGAATTACATCGATTAGTCATTCGTTGGGGAATTTTTTTTGTAAAACAGCCTTTTTTGAGAAAATTGATGGGTGATTATAAACTTCCTTTTGCTGTAAGGACCAAATTACGTCGATTAGCCATTCGTTGGGGATTTTTTTTGTGAAACAGCCTTTTTGGGAAAATTTGTTGGTAGCTGAAACTATATTGTCCGTAAAGGACAATATATTTCCTTTACGGCCCACTGGGTAAATGGTGTCAGGCTGTTCTACACCTCTTTGCCTAGGCGAACAGCTTGACACAGGGGAGGAACTGCTCCGTGTCCTTTGTCAAGAAATCAAACCCTGACCTTCTCCGCGACAGCTCAAAATTGGAACCATGGTGACCGACAATGGGAAAAACATAGTGTCAGTGCTGCAACAAGGAGGGCTGAGCCATGTGCCTTGCATGGTACACGTGTTCAATCTGGTTGTCAAGCAGTTCCTGAAGTCTTCCACCCATCTGCAAGACATCCTAAAAATGACCAGGAAACTTTGCATGCACTTGAGCCACTTGTACACTGCAAAGAACACCCTCCTTTAGCTGTAGCGGCAGAAAGGCGTCCCCCAACATAGGCTGATATGCAACGTTTCCACCTGTTGGAATTCCACCGTCCATATGTTGGACCGACTATACGAACAGAGAAATGCCATAAACAATTTCTTGATGATGCAAGCAGACAGAGGTACTCCTCTGTGTAACTTCGATGTCAGCAAGTGGCAGCTCATGCGTGACACCTGACGTTTGCTCAGGCCCTTTGAGGAGGCCATGTTATTTGTAAGTCGCCAGGACTACGGGATGAACAACGTCATTTCACTGCTTCATGTCCTGCAACAGATGCAGATAAATCTGGCTGGTCAGAAGACTAGAGACGTGGCGTCTAGATCTCACGGCCATATGAGCCCTGTGGGGGCTGAACTGGAGGAGGAGGAGGAGAAGGGCATTGGATCATAAGCAATGTGTAGAGAAATGGGTGGTTTTTACACACAGGTGACAGGAGAGGAGGAGCTGAAGCAGCCAGAGAAGCTACAGGCCGATGAGGAAGATGAGGCAGAAGACGCAGACACACCGTGGCAGTATGCAGTGGAGATGGAGGCAAGTAATTCCTCCTAGTCACTTGCACAAATGGCCCGATGCATGCTCACTTGCTTGCATAGTGACAGCCGAATTGTCAGCATTCGGCAGAGGGATGACTTCTGTCTTTCAACCTTGTTGGACCCTCGCTACCGGTCCAAAATGGGGGTCTTTTTTACACCCTCTGAGAGGGACGACAAACTGAACTACTATACAGACAACCTATGTAGTCAGTTAGCTGCTGGCTATCTGCACCATCGTCCATCTTTTTGCAGGTCTGACCAGGGGGCCCCTCTGCGCTCACGTTGGAGTTGGAGCAGTTCCAGCTCCATCAACAGCAACTTGAGTCTAGAGTTTCTAATGAGCAGCTTTCTTCACCTGCCTAGTGAAGAAACTACTCATCAGCAGCAGCTAGACATAGAGCAGGACCTGAACCAGCAGGTTGTAGCATACTTGGATAGCACCCTGCCACCCCACATTGAAGATCTGCTGGACTACTGGTCAGCCAAACTGGATTTGTGGCCGCAACTGGCAGAGTTTGCCCTGGAAAAACTGTCCTGACCGTCCAATAGTGTGGCATCGGAGCGGGTGTTTAGTGTGGCGGGGGCATAGCTACCCCAAGAAGAACTCGTCTGTCCTCCCAAAATGTGGAGAGAATAACCTTTGTCAAGATTAATCAGGCGTGGATTAGCCAGGATTTCCACCCACCAATGCCTGATGCATCAGACTAGATCTCACAAAAGAGACAGTTTTCTTCTGGCAACCTGCCTCAGCTACTATTCTGATGCTGCCACCCACCTGATGCCACACATCTGATGCCAAGTGCTCTTTCTTACACCCACTATCATTAGAGGGTACTGTTCTTGCCACCCACTTCCCCACTCTGTCACTGGGTAACTCTGTGAACTTCTGCCACCTACTCACTATGTCACCTTGCCACTCTGTGGTCTCCTCATGCTGCTGCCACCTCCACACTATGTCACCTTGCCACTCTGTGGTCTCCTGATGCTGCTGCCACCTCCACAATATGCCACCTTGCTACTCTGTTGCCTTCTGATGCTTCTGCCACCTCCACACTATGTCACCCTGCCACTCTGTGGTCTCCTGATGCTGCTGCCACCTGCACACTATGTCACCTTACCACTCTGTGGTATCCTCATGCTGCTGCCATTTCCAAACTCTGTCATTGTGCCACTCTGTGGCCTCCTGATGCTGCCGCCACCTCCACACTATGTCATTGTACCAATCTGTGGCCTCCCGATGCTGCCGCCATCTCCACACTGTCATTGTGACACTCGGTGGCCTCCTCCTGATGCTGCCACCACCTCCAGACTCTGTCATTGGGCCACTCTGTGGTGTCCTCATTCATGTGTCATCTCTGTTTTGGATCCACTCCTGTTTTTTTGGCATTAGCAATACTGATGGATTACTGACCAAATGCTGACCGAGTGAAGGTGGATGCTCAACAGACAGGATCAGTTTTTTGGGAGTTATTGTTCAGACGGATCAGAGGAATAAATAATCTGTAACGTCGACAGAAACTTACTGCTGAAACCCTCTATACTCTGTCGGGGGGCTCTACTTGTATAAGCGTTTAATAGAACAGGTTCTGTAAACATCTATGTGGAATCAGCTGACGAAGGTGTAAAGGGAGTGTGCTTCTTCTTGGCGCTAACATCGTCCTGTAAGGTGGAGTTCATACTGTGACTGCCCAAATAAGTGACGTGTGCAGTGATTCTAAAAACGACGCCTGTCTTCTGTATGTCATACAGACTCACAGTATTATTTCACTACCAAAGCAGACTCCCTATGAATGTTACTGCAAGGCACAGTGTTCTACACCACTATAAAGGCTCTCTGGAGCCAGGAAATAGCATTTTTTTTTATGAAATTGGCCGCCAATAAATTCGGATCAAACCAAATTTTTTCTAAAAAATTCAGCGAATTGGCAAATCATAATTTTTAAAAAGTCACTCATCTCTAGTCGGCACCAGGTAGTGTCTGACAATGTCAGATCCAGAGAGAGCTCTGTAAGCCTATTCCTTGCAGGAACAGCCAGTGGAACTCTTTAAGCTTGTGTGAAAGCTTGTGTGAAGCTTGTGTGAAACCTTAAGTAGTTCTCAAAATTACAGATCCCGTTTTCTATTTTTTATGTTCTCTTGATAGATCAGAAAGCTAAATATGAGACTCATATTAGATCATTTATTAAACAGCACAATCAGCAACTTTTCCCAGCTCACGTCAGGTCTAAAAAAGTGGGCATAGCATGGGCGGGGAAGGGGACAGGTCAATATGCCCATCTCACTTACCATTTTCTATGCCTGTTTTAGATGTAGAAAATGGTCAAAATGTAAGACAGCTAGGAAGCTGTCTTACATTTAGAAGTGGTGGTGGACCTACTGAAGTTATGTAGAAGCCAGAGCCTCTACCTACCTGCGGTGGATATACTGCCAGTGCAGGACTTTATTAAAACCGGCGTCTAAAATGTTGGTCTTAATAAATGTGCCCCATGTTCTCTAAATAAACCTCACCAAATTAACAAAAGTTTAGAAAAAAAAAAAACACTTCTCCTAATATTCGACTGAAAGTAAGTTATGCAAACTAAAACAAAACAACTAGAATAACCCACCCAGGATTATGCATCTCTCAGTGAGACTTACAAGCTAGCTATTCTTCCAGAAGAACCAGAAAGTCTCAACAGAAAATGTCCTTGCTTATTAGTGATCAGCGGCAGGGGCAATATTCAAATTCGCAATATTTCCTGAATATTTGGGCGAATATTCGTCATAAATTCGCAAATTCAAGAATTTGCAATTATTTTCTTGATTGTAAAAATCTACAATGTAATATGCGCATATTGCACACCAATACAGGCGCGGGTCCCTATTGCTACATTTTTTAAGCTGCTAGAAGTTTCCTGAGACTAGAGAAAATGGTTGGCACGGCAGAACATTACAATAGCTCTATATGCAGATAGAGTGCACCGATATATTCGCGATCGGCAATTAATGATATTTTTTGCCCAATACGTGCAACTTTACATTTTAGCAGATCTGACTACATATTGATTGGTGCACTAAGTATTGTTGCGAACTTGTGACATCACAGCACTATGTCTGTAGCATGTATCTATGGACAGCAGAACCTTACCTAACACCCTGCACTGGAATCAGCTACACTATATCACTATCTAACCTACACTGACTATCTCTCACTAACTACAGTATATGTATTATATATATGTAAGCTAACTAACTATCTAATGTAATGTGACCCAGCAAAGCACAGAGAACAGCAATGACACTGCTGTCTCTCTCAGAACTAAAAGAAAAACTTCAGAAAATGGCTGTTGGGGAGGTTCTTATATAGTAAGGGGTAGGCAACTTTCCTATTGGTTGCTAGGGATATTGCTAAGCTCAGACAAAGACATTGCAGCCTTCTCATTGGCCCACAAGCAAGATGCAGGGAGGGATCATGGGCTCAGAGGAAAAAGAAATCTAGAATATTCGCGAATACGAATATAGAGCACTATATTCTAAATATTTGCAAATTCTCGAGGTGGCGATATTGGTGATTAAAATTCGTGATGCGAATATTCACGCCCAACACTATTGCTTAACTGGCTGACCTTGGGGAGTGCTCTTGATCATCAGGGAGAGCAAAAAATATTCATGATGAGCACTGTATGCCAACACTACTCTGGCGAAGAATAGAGGCAAATTCAGATAATTCTGCTGGAATTAGACAGAATATTCCCTCTTTTTATTTTTGCCAGGCAAGCTAATTAAAGCTAATTAAAAGTTTAAATCACCCTCCTTTCCCAATTTTGCATATAAAAATATATCCCCCCCCCCCCTCCAAGAAAATATAAACCACCAGCCAATAACCGCTGGTGGAATGGTGTGGGGTCAAATACAAACAAGTACACCAAACCAAGATATGAAGCCCCCCAAAAAAGTATGTAAACAGATACTGAGTAACAATATATTTATTAATTTAGTTTGACATCATGATGATACACCTTTAAAACCAGTCACAACAACGGCATGTATATATATATATATATATATATATATATAGAGAGAGAGGTCACTGTGGGCAAGTAGCAAAAAAATATATATTAAAGGGGCTTACAAGGTCTAATAAGGCATTCAATTCTATCATTAAACTGAGTAGATACAATTAAAGAAATTACATTTAAAGTGCTAAGTGCTAAAACGATTAAGAAAGTAACAATACAAAGATAATAGATAATGAAGGCATCAAAGTCAGAAAGCAATTACAAATATAAAGAAGACCAGATATAGCTCTATGTAACTATCAAATACCGACCAGAGTGCCTCCAGCCCGCCGTACGTTTCACTTGTTCAGCTTCCTCAGGGGATAACATGATATTTGTTCCTGTGTTCATTTATACCCTGTTGATTACTGTTTCATTACAACCAAATGGGAGAAAAGAACTGTGATTGGCTTAGGGGTGTGTATTTACATGCGTTCCACAGTGGAACGCATAACATAACTTCCTCCCAGATGTCCAAGATCAGTATATATCAGTCATTGCTAGTCTGCCAATATATAACAACACATCAGAACATATAGGTCCGCTCAAGACATATACATAAAATATAGAAGGTAAGTAGAGACACCGCCGACCTGCGCTCGGCTGTAGAACGCACACCCAATATAAAAATATATGAACAAAAAAAAAATTTCATAATAGTGATCATAAATTTGTACATACCACAAAAATGGTACTATTAAAATCTAAATTTCGTATTTCAAAAAACAAACCCTTATATAGCTCTGTAGACTGAAATATAAAAAAGTTGTGGCTGGCAGCAAGTGGTGATGCAAAGAAAATTTAGATTTTTCCAAAGGTTTTTATTTTTTAAAAGTAGTAAAACAAAATAAAAAATACAAGTTTAGTATCGCCGTATTTGTATTGACCCGCAGAATAAGGATGTTGTGTCATTTTTACCCCACAAATAATTATTTTCCCATTTTCTAATAACAGACATGATAACTTGAATGGTGCTGTTAAATAGTACAACTTATCCCCCCAAAAATAAGCTCTCCTATGGCTATATGAATGGAAAATAATTTTAAACGTCATGGTTATTGGAATGTTGGGAGGAAAAAACGAAAATGCAAAGCCAAATATCGGGCCATACTATATGCTTTGAAAACAATAAAAACAATAAAGAATTTTGAAGACTAAATATAAAGATGTACACATTAAAATTGTAAATGGTTCTGTTCTGTCAAATGGAATACTACTGAAAGAACCAAAATAAGTTTTTAATACTGTAGACATAAATCTCTTAAAAAAAAAGAATGATATCCATATTCCAAGTGTAAAATAGAAAACTATACAACTGGATGGTATTTCACTTTAAAAATAAATTAGATTTAAAAACAAATGGGCCTAACATGGTGGATGGATCAAACATGGCCGCAGGATTATTGCCATTAGGGACAGAATCCTTAAAACTAGTAGTTGCCATGTAATATGTTAGCCAAACAGTTGACCACTATATACACTTTAACTAATAATTAAAGTACACTTACCTCTAACACTTGCATCCTCGTGGTGCAGCAAGCGATCAGCTGTTGGATCCAACGAACCAATAAAAGAGAAGAGAAAAATGGTCATGGTGTGACAGAAGAATAAATCCCACCTTTCCAAATTGCTAACCCACTTCTCCAACCTCAACAGATCTTCTGCCCTACAGGTGGAAGACACTTCTTCTGGCATCTTCTTTTCCTCCTTGTCCATATAATCTAATAATGATGATAATGTCATCAGGAATATCCAGCTTCCCCTCTCTTTGCATCTTGCTGACATTTCTCAGAAATGGATTATAAACTATGTTACTTTGGAGACCGCAAAGGATGATTTGGAAGAAGTAAAGCCAGCAAAAGATGGGGATGGTCATCATTAAGACCTGGCCGCCCTAAGGGGTGCATAAAAAATGAATGATTTCCATATTCTATTACATACTACTTCCATAGTCAACTACATGGAAAGGGAGGGACTGGCCAGGTGCACATTCAGCTTCTGCACTGTTGGTGATCGATTGCTGTCTAAACAAGTGATAAGAAAAAGGAGGAGCATCAGGAGCAATAGATGACATTGATGTTGATGGGAAGAAACAACAGCTCCCTTCTACTGGAGAGGAAGCTGGTGACTGCTGACTGCTGGAGAAGGGGTGCGGGCCAATGGGAGATGCAGCGTTTTCTGCATCAGGCTGTAGCACTAAGTGAGTGGCAAGGTTTTCCAATGCTACTTTATGGTGACACTCCATTTGTTGATGCAGGGCCGTCATGCCAACATTAGTACCCTGGCTGCACCTCACCTTCTGCCCACACATCCTGCATATCACCCCGCTAACGTTCCCCAGTGATTTTGTGAACTATTCCCACACTGGCGAGTTTGGCATTTTCCGTCCATCATTGTGTGATGCCTGCCACTGCTTTTAAGAAACTATGAACTGCTAGTGTGTTCCTCACAGGTAGTCTCCCGAGTAGCAGACATTATATCCCTCCCAAATTTGGCTTCAGATCTCCCACTGCTTTTACCCTGCTGTCTTATTGGAATGGTTCTCTCCTGCTGTTTCTCGGGCATGCTTCCATCCTGTTGTCTGTCCGGCACGCTGCCACCCTCACACCCTGATGATGACAATACCCCCCCTCTCCCGGCTCTCATGTGTGATTGGTTACATCATCATCTACAAATGTTTGTGGGTCACTCATGTCACCCTCACCTGTCTCTTGCACACATTCCTGATCTCTTGCAATATGTACTCCCACATATGCTCCTATCATAAGTAGATGTATGCCTAAAGGAGTCCGCAGCAGACCTCTCCTCCAAGTCTGTGCTGACCTGTTACTGCTGACTGTCTCCACAAAGGTCATTGTCACTGAAAAGTAGAACAGAGCCAGCGGCAAACATTACTTGGCTAACAGATGGAGCAGCAAGAGACAGATTCTGGACAGGTTTAGTGCATAGAGGAGGTTTCTGGGCCATGCCAACTGAGCATGGTGTCAGAAGAACCCACCAATTGCTGTAATTTGGAATGATTATGAAGAGCGAGTCAACCATTCTAGTATAACTGGATTGTTGGTCAAAACGCCTGCTAGATAGCAGTGGCACCTGTGGCCGTTGCTGCGGCTGCTGCTGCAAGCACCCCTTATTTTGCTGCTTCTTGAGCCAGCTACAACATCATTTTTGCCACTGCCCATTCCTTTGGAGGGCCCAGGCAACTGTCTATTGGCCATGGTGTATAACAACTGTATTGCTAATGAAAGGAATTCGCTATGATAAATTTTGCTCCACTTCAAACATGTACAGGACAAAATATTTAACTGTGCTTAATACTGACGCTGTGTAACACAACAGCTAACAAAAGGCATTCAATTTACTCAATTTAGTTCTACTGCACACATGTATCAGGCAAAGTATTTAACCTTGGCGTCATATTGACTCTATGTAACGAAACAGCTAACAGAAGGCATTTACTATAATCAATTTAGTTTTACTGTACGCATGTACAGGACAAAGTATTTAACCATGGCCTAATACTGCCACTATGTAATGCAACAGCTAACAGAGGGCATTCACTATAATCAATTTTGCTCCACTCCACACATGTGCATGGAAAAAAATTACACCATCCTGGAATACCGATGCAACATTACTGTATCACTAAAATAAGGAATTAACTCTGAATGTGGGTGCACTAGAATGTGATGCACATGGCGGTTACACCACCTTATATACTCAGACACACCAACGGTATCACTAAAATAAGGGATTAACTCTAAAAAAAACTCTCCCTACTATCTCCCTGCACTCTTCCAGTGTTCCTTTTAAAACAGTTTTCAGCAACACTGTCCCTAGCACATGAGCTTGCCACGTCTCTCCCTACGCTCAGCTCACAGTGAAATGGTGGCGACTGCACGGGATCAGGGTTTTATAGGGCTGTGACATCACAGGGGATGGCTCAGGGGCATAGCTATAAATGACTGGGCCCCATAGCAAAAAAAATTTATGGCCCCCCGCAGCATGGGGTAGGTCCGATCGCGGCCCCTACTCCACTCACTGCCTCCCTCATACTTACCTTTCTGTTCCTCCTGGCTGGGACTTCAGCGCACCCTCGATGCAGGGATGGATGCTGGCAGAGAGGCAGCTGCAGCTGGGACGTCATGTCACATTTGAGTCGCGCAGCAGGTCTGAGAGTCAGTCAGCCACTCCTCCTTCCTCCCTGGCCGGAGGTTCTGGAACTACAGATTAATTGTCGGGTCCAACCAGGAAGAGGTATAACCTATTGTGAAATAAATAAGTCCCCTCACCGGCTGCCTCTGCTGCCAGCGAGGGGGGCCCTTTGTACCGATTCACTTATTTAAGTACTCACCGATACCAATTACCGATACCAAGTGGGTGTTCACGGCTGGTTTGGGGTTTCTGGGGCGAGTTTTTTTTAATACCCTACCTGTGGATCTGTGGATGACACATGGGGGATCTGTGGCTGACACTCATGGGGGACCTGTGGCTGACACTTATGGGGGATCTGTGGATGACACTTATGAGGGACCTGTGGGTGACACTTATGGGGGACCTGTGGGTGACACTTATGGGTGACACTTATGGGGGACCTTTGGGTGACACTCATGGGGGACCTGTGGGTGACACTCATGGGGAACCTGTGAATGACACTTATGGGGGACCTGTGGATGACACTCATGGGGGACCTGTGGATGACACTCATATAGCATCTTATGCTATATGTAACATCCACAGATCTCCCACAGACACTCTGCTAACACTGCTGTGGGGAGGGAGGAGGAGGGGACACTCGCGGCGGGCCAGTGCTGTGACTCTGCTGCTTCCTCTAATACACTGGCCCCGCTCCTATACCACATTCATGTAATTAAATCTGTAAAAGTAGCGGCAACCCAGGGGTAGTTAGTATGGTACTTACTAACAGAGGCGTACACAACTAATCCATGGGGCCCCCTCCCTGTCGTCACCCCCATCAGACCTCAGATCAGCCCAAAGACAGTCGACCCCCATCAGACCCCCACTCTGTCCCCATCAGCTCAGGGCCCAGGCCAGGCACCAACATACTTACCTGTTCTGCACCGCCACCGCGGCTACTATTCCTCGCCAGAAGTCTCGCTCCTCTCTGCCTTCCCGGCCGGCACTGCACTGTCACCTGACAGCGTGCAGCATCAGGTCATAGTGTGCGCACTACATCCTGACGCTGTACGCGCTCAGGACAGTAAAGTGCCGGCCAGGGAGGGTAAGTATAAAGCGGCGGACGGCCCGCTGGAAACGAGGGGAAGAGCACTGGGCCCCGGGACGGGTATACAGCACTACTGCAGGCGGGGCCGACTTTGATATTGAGTGGACCCTGGGCAAGAATTTACTTGGGTCCCCTGGATCGTGATTGATAACGCTCCGTGCCTCTCTGTGATTTTTTCAATACAAAATCACAGTGAGATAAAGTTTTAACCCTGATTTTAGATCAAATAGATCACAGAGAGGCACAGAGCGTTATCAATCATGTTACTGCTCTGTGTCTCTGCTGTCCGGAGCGGGGCTTGGCTCTCTTTCACTCAGCACATTAGCCAGACGGGATCCGCTTGTGTGAAAGAGCCCCAAGCCCAATGAATGGCTACACTTACCCAGTCCTAATAAAATCTGTTCCTACCTCAATCAGGGTGTCGCTGGCGTTGGCGTGATGTCCACTGGATCCAGAACAAGGTCTCTGTGGTGAGAAAAAAATAATAATTACATAAGGAGGGGATGGTGACTGCCCCTGTGAAATCCCCAGCAGGGGGCGCTGTGCTGGCCTGTAAGACTGAGCCATGCCAAGGTATAGCGGTTAACACACAGTACTAATGCCCACCTTGTGGTCCCTTCAAAATAGTTATGTCCTCTTTGTGCTCCCACAGTAGTTATGCCCAGATATTTGCCCGCTCACAGTAGTTATGCCCGCATATGTGCCCCCTCACAGTAGTTATGCCCGGATATGTGCCCCCTCACAGTAGTTATGCCCAGATATGTGCCCCTTCACAGTGGTTATGCCCAGATATGTGCTCCTTCACAGTGGTTAGGCCCAGATATGTGCCCCATCACAGTGGTTATGCCCAGATATGTGCCCTCTCACAGTAGTTATGCCTAGATATGTGCCCCTCACAGTAGGTATGCCCAGAAATGTGCCCCCTCACAGTGGTTATGCCCAGATATGTGCCCCCTCACAGTAGTTATGCCCGTATATGTGCCCCCTCACAGTAGTTATGCCGAGATATGTGCCCCCTCACAGTAGTTATGCCCGGATATGTGCCCCCTCACAGTAGGTATACCCAGATATGTGCCCCCTCACAGTGGTTATGCCCAAATATGTGCCTCCTCACAGTAGTTATGCCCATATATGTGCCCCCTACCAGTAGTTATGCCCAGATATGTGCCTCCTCACAGTAGTAATTGCCCGGATATGTGCCCCCTTACAGTAGGTATGCCCAGATATATGCCCCCTCACAGTAGTTATGCCCGGATATGTGCCACCCCACAGTAGTTATGCCCGGATATGTGCCCCCTCACAGTAGGTATGCCCAGATATGTGCCCCCTCACAGTAGTTATGGCCAGATATGTGTAAATAATATGACCCCCCACTCTTCAGCCCCTCCAGCATACAATACCATGTAAATAATCCCCCATCATAGTTTTATGTAAATAATATCCCCCCCCCCAGCTCCTCCAGCATTGTCTTATGTAAATATCACCCCCCTCCAGCATACAATTGCTATGGCTGCTATGGTGATTCCTACGCCACTGGCTATCTGCACATTGGCTGGCCACACAACATTATGAGTGATGTCGCGTACCCGGTAGTGATGATCGAGCATCAAAGTATTCGGCCCAAAAACATTGCTATATTCGTGTGCTAGACCGAGCACCCGAGTATAATGGAAGTCAACGGGAGACAACCAGGCACCCTGAGGGGAGGGTGCCTGGTCCATTGGTAAGGGTCAGAAAGTGACAGAAACACCACTGAAAAGGATCGGGAACAGCATGGGGACGATGTCTGGATGCATCTTGGACTCCCAGGGTGCTGCTGAGAACCATGTTGTCCAAGTTGTACTCCACTTTTACAGACTAACATCACAGGAAAAATTGTTAGGAAACATTCTTTCCTGTATATTTAATTGTATAAAAAGTGCAAGTGCTGCTAAAAATTACAAGCAAGAGGAACTCCAATAGACCTTTTATTACACATAAAAGAAGGCATCATACACACCCTTGACAAATTATGATTGGTGGCCTGCTGGTGACCCTCAAAAACATTTGGAACAAGGGCCTGCTGGTGACCCTCTAAAACATTAGGGGCAAGGGCCTGCTGCTGAGCATTGCAAAAAAATGATGGCCGACTGCCTGCTGCTTAGCTGACCATTGAAAAAATAATGGGCGGGTGCCTGCCTCTGAGCTGACCCTGTAAAATATTGTACGTGAGGGCCTGCTGCTGAGCTGATCCTGTAAAATATTGTAGTTGAGGGCATGCAGATGAGCTGACCCTGTAAAATATTGTAGGTGAGGGCCTGCAGGTGAGCTGACCCTCTCAAATATTGTGGGTGAGGGCCTGCAGGTGAGCTGACCCTCCCAAATATTGTCTGCTGCAGGCAGCTGCAGGCCCTCACATATAGTGTTTTAGAGGGTTAGCTCACCTGCAGGCCATCATGTATAATGTTTTAAAGGGTCAGCTCACCTGCAGGCCCTCAAATATAATGTTTTACAGGGTCAGCTCACCTGCAGGCCCTAATATATAATGTTTTACAGGGTCAGCTCACCTGCAGTCCCTCACATAAAAAGTTTTACAGGGTCAGCTCAGCTGCAGACCCTCACATATAATGTTTTACAGGGTCAGCTCACCTGCAGGCCCTCACATATAATATTTTTACAGGGTCAGCTCACCTGAAGGCCCTCAAAAAATAATGTTTTACATGGTCAGATGCCCCGAAGGCACTCGCAAATGATATTGTAGAGGGTCAGTTGCCCTGAAGGAACTCGCAAATGACATTTTAGAGGGTCATCTGACCTGAAGGAACTCGCAAATGATGTTTTAGAGGATCAGCTGACCGGAAGGCCTTCCAAATAATGTTTTTGAGGGTTAGCGCACCTGGAGGCCATCAGCTATATTCTTTTATTCAGTTTCATCGTGCCCAAGGCCATGGCCTTTGCGAGCACCATCAGCATCACGCCCATTTCCACGGCCCTTACTGGCCGCCTTCTTAAAATAAATCAAGGCAAATAATATTCCTGAAATCCACTGTATTGCTTCAATTGTTGTTTTATTCAGCTTAACATTTGATATGCAGATTACCAGTTACAGTTATGACATATGACAATTCGCCTTCATCAGAGAACTGGATGAGCCGCACAGGAGAGGAGTGTAGGGACATGGTGGTACAGTTATCTGGGCTCTATGGCCCTAGTGGCATGTATAGTAGGAAGAGGCAAGCTGCCATGTGGAAAAACGCCATGACGAAATATCATAACTGTAGTTAGTAATCAGTGTATCAAATGTTAAGCTGAATAAAACAACAATTAAAGCAATACAGTGGATTTCAGGAATTTTATTTGCCTTGATTGATACTCGGCTTGGAAACCGTCTGCTGAGACCCATGCATCTATCTTAGGGCTCATTCAGATGGCCGTATGCTGTCCGCAAAAATGCGGATCCATTTTTTTGCGGATTAGATGCTGTCGCGTTCACTTCTATGGGGCCCTTTTCTTCCATTGCACGGCTCAGCAAAAAAAATGAATCATGTCCTATATTTGTCAGTGAAAATCAGGACATGGTGTTATTGAAGTCTATGGATAAGCAAAAAAACGGAATGCAATCCGTTTTTTTGCAGACATGCTGAACTGTTCGCAAAAAAATGGATCCACAGCATACGGCCATCTGAACGAGCCCTTATTTTAAGTGTTATACAACCAGTCACATTCTTATTATTAAATGTTATATATGCCTAAAAGTATGTCACACGTACAGTAGCGTAGGATTTGTAAGTGTATGCTCCAATAAATTTAAAAAGGTATTTGGGATGCACACACATTACACAGGAGATGTAGCCCTGATAATGTCACAGACTAGCATACACGTCTATGGATAAAGTACAGTATATGTCAGTGATATGTATAAAACGCACACACAGTACATGTGGCACAAATTATTTAAATTTGCGCTACAGACGCTGTTTTCTGATGTAGTACAGAATTTGTCACAGAAAGACACACAGTATGGACACTACATTAGGCCCAGATTAATTAAATTTGCTCTACAGACACTATTTTCGGATGCAGGACAGTATATGTCACAGAAACCCACAGAATATGGACACTATATTAGGCCGAGATTATTGGAATTTGTAATACAGACACTGTTTGCAGATGTTCTACACCAGGGATGCCCAACCTGCGGCCCTCCAGCTGTTGTAAAACTACAACTCCCACAATGCCCTGCTGTAGACTGATAGCTGTAGGCTGTCCGGGCATGCTGAGAGTTGTAGTTTTGCAACATCTGGAGGGCCGCAGGCTGGGCATCTCTGTTCTACACTATTGGTTACAGAACACCACAGAAAACTGTGAAAATCACTCCCTACACTGTCTTTCCCTTCCTACGCTCTGCTCTCCCTGTCTATGTCTGAGCTGAACATGTGCCATAGGGTGCTATATAGCACCCGATGACGCGTTCCAGCCAGCCAATCACTGTTATGCCAGCAGCCAACATGGCTACTGGCATTACAGTCAGGGCAGTACTTACCTGCACCTTTATTGGCTGATTAAAACCCAAAAAACATGAGGGCCGAAGACTCGAGCATTACGCTCGAGCACATGCGGAACTCGGCCAAGTACTGCCATGTGCCGAGCATAGCGATGGTCGAGCCAAACAGATATTCGGCCGAGCATGCTCGCTCATCACTAGTTCATGGGCTTCTTAATTTCAGTTTGTAACACGTGCAGCTGCTATTTTAGGAAAACCTAATTCGTTACCACGAAGCTGGAGGAAATTCAGCTTAATTACGAATCGAAGTTTTGCTAAACTTCAGACCAAATTCAACTTTGAATGCCTCACTTTGCTCAACACTAGACATAAACAGTCAGATATGCTCCATACAAGCATACATGACTTTGTATTGACCGTTGGCTGTCATAGTGAAGTCTCCTGGCTGCCTCAGTATCAATGGAGTAAACATACTCCTTTAGCATCCTGTGTGTCCATGGGCAGCAAGATAGCAGTAGTCAGGTGACCAAATTCTTCAGCTGTGTCAGGCTTCCAGTACTTCTACACAGGCACTGAAAGAATAGTTTGCAAGTCTGGTGCATGCACAGATACAGGGGATTCTGCTGACTGTACTGAAGGACCTGCCCGAGAAATAAGTCACAACAAGTCGCATGATTACGCCTGGTGTTGAGCAAATCGAAGTATCTGAAGTGGACTTGAAGCCGAATTTCCTTGCGTTTCACTAAAATGGTGGCCGAATTTTTTTTTTGCTGACCTCATCCACTTGCTCGCAGAGAGGCTGTACGATCCCATCTTGATTGAAGAAAACCCGCCAAAGGACCTGCACGAAGCATGATGACGCTGCAGGTCCTTTGGCAGGTTTTCTTCAACCAAGAGGGGAGCAAGTGGATGAGGTGAGTATTATTATTATTTTTTAAACCCCTGATGTGAGTCACAGATGCCGTGATCAGCGTAGAACGCGGCATCTGAGGGGTTAAATTATAGTTGGGGGGTGGGCACAATTACTGTTTCCCATCATTGCACCCACTCCATAAATTGGAAAATGATTTGTGACGAAGTAACTTGTAATTAATTGGATTTCTTCAATCGAATTTTTCAAAACTTCGCTCATCTCTAACTGCTACTTGCAAGTTGCAGCCAATGGACGTGGAGGATGTCTGATGAGTATGTTTACGCCGCTAATATCGGGACATTCATTATGACATCAAGAGGACTGTAAAAAGTCATATTAAGGCTACATGCACACGACCGTTGGTGTTTTGCGGTCCGCAAATCGCGAATCCGCAAAACACGGAAGCTGATCCGTGTTCCATTCCGCATTTTGCGGAACGGAACGCAGCCCATTATAGAAATGCCTATTCTTGTCCGCAAAACGGACACAAAATATGTGGCTCGGACGCGGACCCGAACAACGGCCGTGTGCATGAGGCCTTAGTTTTATGGAGCATATCTGACAAGATTACAAATGCCATTGTAAATTGGCCAACCCCTTTAGAGTATCCAGCAGAGAATTACAGTAGATTACTTCAAATTTTCACAGTTGCTCTACATTAG
Source organism: Bufotes viridis (assembly GCA_033119425.1). Classification (NCBI taxonomy): domain Eukaryota; kingdom Metazoa; phylum Chordata; class Amphibia; order Anura; family Bufonidae; genus Bufotes; species Bufotes viridis. The sequence continues at coordinate 185,026,160 of CM065591.1, forward strand.
GCCCTTAACAACAGATTACAAGCTGACTCCTACTAATGGTCCATGCTAACAACACATAAACTTTCAAAATTATAGGAGATTAGATAAGAGAATTCACACAAATATTTTATTACAAATAATATTATTTGGGCGAAAAGCATCAAAAAAATATTGTAGACAGGTAAGTCTCTAATATTTTATTATGCCTTCCAGTCTGTCCAGAATTTTGGCAGATTTCACAGTCTGCAGCCTAGAGGTTTGTGTAAATCAACATTCCTTTTGGCAAATATCCCATACTTCACTGTAATGCTGATTTTTCTCTTTAATCAGATTAAGTATTTTCTGAATATGCCATATTCTGCATATGGTTTGTGAGGTAAGATGTTCAGCCTTAGCCAGCAAAAGATTCTGGCCTCATTTCTGACCTAAATTTTTAGATCTTTAGTTTAACCCCTTAATGACCAGCCTGTTTTGGGCTTTAATGACCAAGATTTTTTATTTTATTTTTAATCCTCGCCTTTCAAAAGCTATAACTGTGCTATAACTTTGCTATAACTGATGATGTCACCCCCCACCCCCACCCAGCGTAATGACGTGGTGGCCTCACATGTCAGTGTGCGCGAGAATTGGCGTGTTTTCTTCAATCAAGATGAGCATGAGCGCTTCGAGCTCAAATGGATGAGGTGAAAATGTTTTTTTTTTTTTTTACCTTTATTTCAGGAAAAATTGATTCATTACCACAAAACGCCAGGAAATTCGGATCAAATTCCACTTAGTGAACTTTGATTCGTTCAACACTACTCTTTCTTTTTTCGGGTGACAAATAATTGAAAAGCAGTAATTCTGGCATTTTGTTTTTTATGGCGTTCACAATAAGGAATAACTTACCTGCATAGGCCCCCTATTATCTGATCTATGGGGTGCTGATGGGAGACAGATGGATTCCACTCCCTCTGTAACTGCTTAAATGCCCCGGGCGCCATTGCCCGCTGCATGTAAGGGTTTAAATAGCTCAGATTGTCGCTCCTGCTGGTCTAAGCCTTTACCCTGGGTTCACACCTGAGTGTTTTACAGCGCGTTCAAACGCGCTGTAAAACGCTCAACACATGAAAACCAATGCTTTCCTATGGCCCTGGTTCTCACTTGAGCGTTTTACAGCGCGTTTGAACGCGCTGTAAAATGCCCGACGCATAAACAAGTACTTGAGCTTTTTTTGGGGCGTTTGTCGCGCGTTTTGTGATTGACACCACAGTAGTCAATCACAAGAACGCGCGTACGAACGCGCGTTTCCTATTTGCAAAAAACGCGCTGAAATACGCGCGACAAAAAACGCACGTAAAACGCGCGTTTTAAGAACGCTCAGGTCTGAACCCAGGGTAAGGGAAAGTTCACTCTTCAGTTATTTGGTCAGTTATTTCCATCAGTTATTGTCAGCCAAAACCAGATGTGGGTCTAAAACACAAAGCAGGTGCTAATATTTTTGTTATACCTTATCTCTGTGTAGGCTTCACTACTGGTTGTAGCTTCTTAGTGACCATCGTATAATGGTGTATTGGTGGTCACTAAGGCCCCTCTCACATGAGCGAGTATTCAGCGCAAGTGCAATGCATGATGTGAACACACTGCGCCCGCACTGAATCCGGAAACAGTAATTTCAATAGGTTTGTGTACATGAGCGTTGTTTTTCACGCATCACTTGTGCATTGCGTAAAAATCGCAGCATGTTCTATATTCTGCATTTTTCACGCAATGCTGGTCCCATAGAAGTGAATAGGGCTGCTTGAAAATTGCAAGCAAGTGTGCATGTGATGCGTTTTTAACGGATGGTTGCTACGTGAAAAACGCATCAATGATAAAAACTAAACAACTGAACGCAATCGCAGACAAAACTGAATGAACTTGTTTGTGAAATAGCACATTTTTCACTGAATCCGGAACGCATCCGGACCTAATCCGTCAAGCTCGTCTGAAAGGGGCCTAAGAGGTTAAAAATAAAAAATAAAAATCTTATACGACAAATGGGGATAAAGATGCTTACTGGTGACGTTGTTGCCAGTTATTATTTTGAAACATCGTTATTCACTTGGCATTGTTTTAACACTATGGCACACCCTCTGCTGGGGGGGAGAGACTGGTGCCAGTATTAAAAAGTCTCTTCTATAATTTACATTTAGAGTGAATGTGTTATCCCACATATTGTGCATCAGAAATAGTGCGTCAGGAAAGTTGGAGACAACAATCACAGTGACACATAATCCACATTTTTCCATAAAACATACTTTTATTGTATAAAATTACTAATACAGTGCCTTGAAAAAGTATTCATATCCCTTGCATTTTCCACATCTTTTCATGTTACACCCACAGACTTGTATGTATTGAACATATTTTATTAAGATTTTATGTGATGGACCAACACAAAGTAGAAAGTATGTGTGATGTAAAAAGTAAATGATACATGGTTTTCAAAATGTTTAATAAATATAAAAACTGAAAACTGTGTTGGGCATTTGTATTCAGCCCCCCTGTACTCCTGATACCCCTAAATAAAACACAGTGTGACCAATTGCCTTCAGAATTCACCTAATTAGTAAATAGAGTCTAACTGAGTCAATACTTTGTAGGACCACCATTCGTTGCAATTTCAGCTGCAAGTCTTTTGGGGTACTGTATGTCTCTACCAGAATTGCATATCTAGAGGCTGATTGGATGGAGAGTGTCTGTGAACAGCAATTTTCATGTCTTGCCACAGATTCAAATTGGGATTTGACTGGGCCATTCTAACACATGAACATGCTTTGATCTAAACCATTCTATTGTAGCTCTTGCTGTATGTTTAGGGTCGTTGCCCTGCTTAAAGTTTAACATCCACACCAGTCTCAAGTCTTATGCAGCCTCTACCAGGTCTTCCTCTAGGATTGCATGCCCTGTATTTAATTCCATCCATCTTTCCATCAACTCTGACCAGCTTCCCTGTCCCTGCTGAAGAAAAGCATGGGAATGAGGATGGTGTATTTAGGGTGATATGCACTGTTAGTTTTCCGCTACAAATAGCGTTTTGCATTTATGCCAAAAAGTTCAACTTTGGTCTCATCTGGCCAGACCACCTTCTTCCACATGTTTGCTGTGTCCCCCTACATGGCTTATAACAAACTTAAAATGGGATGTCTTATGGCTTGCTTTTAAAAAATGGCTTTCTTCTTGTCACTCTTTCATAAAGGCCAGATTTGTGGAGTATGCAACTAACAGTTGTCCTGTGGATAGAGCTTTGGATCGCTGCAGCCACCCAGAGTGAGTATGGGCCTCTTGGCTGCTTCCCTAATTAGTGCTCTCCTTACCTGGGCTGTCAGTTTAGGTTAACAGCCATGCCTTGGTAGGTTTGCAGTTGTGCCACACTCCTTCCATTTTCGGGTAATGGATTGAACAGTGCTCTGTGAGATGTTCAGAGTTTGGGATATTTTGTTATAACCTAACCCTGCTTTAGACTTTTCCACAACTTTATCCCTGACCTGTTTTGTATGTTCCTTGGTTTTCATGATGCCGTTTGAAAACTAATGTTCTGTAGCAAACCTCTGAGGCCTTCGCAGATCATCTGTAGTTATACTGAGAGTAAATAGCACACAGGTGGACTCTATTTACTAATTGGGTGAATTCTGAAGGTAATTGGTCACACTGGGTTTTGTTTAGGGGTATCAGAGTACAGGAGGCTGAATACAAACGCACAACACAGTTTTCTTATTTATTAATATATTTTCACTTCACACATACTTGCTACTTTGTGTTGGTCTATCATATAAAATCCCAATAAAATAATTTAAGTTTGTGCGTGTAACGTGAAAAAATGGAAATAGTTAAAGGGGTATGAATATTTTTTCAAAGCACTATATATAAACTTTAAATTTTATACGAACCCATAGAATGAAATCAACACAATGGCACACATTTATCAATGCGACAGCACCCAAACTTTGTTAGGAAATGCATCATAATTTGGCAATTCTGCCGCATAATGTCACATCAAGTTTTAAACCCATGTATGAGGCCAACACACCAAAAAAAATATTCCATTATATGTCACTCAATGAGGAGTCGTGCCATAGAAGGAAGGGGACATTGCTCATTGAAAAGGTGGTTAGGCCTATGATGTATCAATGTTTGCAAAGTTTTGGGCACAAAACAAGCAACCTATGGGTGGTGTAAAGTTAACCTCTCCCAACCAGCGTCCCTGCTGTTTCATACATTCATGCATCACCACCGGTCACAGACTCTTAACCCTTCAGATGCGTGGTCAAACATGACCATGGCATCTGAATGCCCTAAAATGTGCTCCAGATCCCACTGGCGAGGAACAGGGAGCCGGATGCATTGTGCGGCAGCTTCAGTCCTCCATAAGCCATAGACACAATAGTCTGGAGAGGACTCAATAACTTTTATGGCAGAGATTTCTAGGTATTTTCTGTGACCTATGCAGATACCATTGTACAAGGAAGGAGTAGATAAGCTGTGACATCACCTATTGTGAATGAAGGAACCTGTGTGTAGGTGATATCTGTCATTGTAATCCTGCCTGTGATGATAGCTGCTGAAAACTGATTGGTGCAGACCAAGACGTGGGGCCTGTTCTGCCCAGCTGGGTTCGAAAATAATTCTAGTTCATTCTGCCAGAGCCTTGGTAATTCTGAAGTCTTTAATGTGGTTATAGAACCATCTAGCGGTGTTAAGTTGTATTACACTGTGTTTTTCCTGTTGCAAAGACTACTGCATTGTGGATGGTGCACTGCATTGTGGGAGTGCAACAAATCCTGGGAAAGAGAAATCTCCAGTCTCCAGGACACATCAGCAGAGCTGTTCTATGGATGTCTCATTCTCAACTCTACCATTCTTGTAAAAGCATATCTGGGGAGAGATCTACCTTTGTTTCAGGGATATTGTGTGTTGCAGAGTTGTTCAGCTAGTTGCAATTGTTACTCAGGGAGTTGTTATTACTGTTAGCCAGCCATGCAATCTTATGTGCAGGAAGCCATTTTACCATGTGCTTCTGTGTTAATGTAATGTTATAGTACATGCTATGCTATGCTTAATAGTTATACATGTTATTTGAATTCTTGTAGTTTTTACCAAACAATCCTGTTTTACCAATCAATTACACTTGTACAATCTCTCACTCATGCGCATCGCATAGAGAGTACAACCTGTTGACCAATAAACAAGTTAGACTACAAAGAACAGTCCTCTTATTTGGAAGACAGGAATGGTTTATGCAGAATGTCAGAATGCACACTGTGTGAATGTGTATGAAGACAAAACAGAGCCTAGTAAAACAGATGCTAGTCAACATCGATAGTGGATCTGACTATACGGAGCCGCCATCACCCACGTGGTCCTGCGTACAAGGTTGCAGTGGCTGCCATACAGTCACAAAAAGTGAGAGTGCAGCCACCAGCAACTGCAGCTCAATCCAGACCAGGCTAAAGTCCTTTCCTACATAGGCTGAGTCCGCACAGAGACATTAAGCAGCCAGCAAACAGGCGCACAATGTCCACTAACCAGACATCATCACACAGGAGCAGGTCCCGAGCAAGCTGCTCTAGCAAGTCCTTAATAAAATAAATGGCTTCTCTCGTCCATGCAGAAGCTGAGGCAGCAAAAGTAAGGTCTTCCTTTGCTGCAAAAGAAATACAACTAAATAAAGAGACAGCATGCCTGCAACAATCACTGAAAAAAATCACTGGAAAAGCTCACCGCAGAGAAAGAAGCGGCAGCCACAGTAGCCAAAGCAGAGTTCCTAGAAGCACTGGAGTTCCCCGGATCCGAGAAACACAGCAATGTACTTGGGCCGGATCTAGATCAACAAGATCCAGCACAGCACGTCTCAGAATATGTCCATCAGCATCCCAAGACAGATGACAACTATGATCCCGTATATCAGCCAACCTATACAGAGTGACAACGATCCTACTTTTTTATCACGCGCATGAAAAACGCATCAAAACGCACTGAAAAAACTGTACGCAATCGCGGACAAAACTGACTGAACTTGCTTGCAAAATGGTGAGAGTTTCATTGAACGCACCCTGAACGCATCCGGACCTAATCCGTATCGTTCTTGTGAAAGAGGCCTAAGTCTTCTCAAGAAGAGAACATACTGTCACTACCAGAGCTTTGAGACGTTCTCACAGCTCTGTTTCTCCACCCCTGTGATGATGTCACTACTAGAGCTTGGAGGAGTTCTCTCTGCTCTGTTTCTCCGCCCCTGTGATGAGGTCTTTACTTTCAGTTTCCCTCCTCCCAGCTGTCCCTCCTGTGATTGATTCCTCTTCCTATAAAATACCCCTCTTCCTGTTTAATCGTGCGGATTATACTTTTCATTTGACCTGTATCTCTCGCTTGAGTATCTTCACTTGTGTGATATCTTTTCACTGGACCTGTGTTCTGCTGAAGCAAGTACTTCGGATATTGTCTGCTGACTTTGGATCTGTTTTCACTGCTGCTGCAGCTCCTTCAGTTAAGTGTGCAGACATTGTGTGTTTCTGTTTGTTTGCTGACTGGATCTGAGGCGACCCCGGTTCTGTCCATATACTGAGCTGGGCACCGGTGGCCGTGCCCCTTCCACTATTGTAGGGGTTACAGTGGTCATCAGCCTTAGGTACGCGGGCATGTCTCGATCCACCATCTGGATCTGGACATGGGCTTAGCAGCATAGGGAGAGCTTTTAGGTTCTGACAGGGGTCACCCTTTATGTTCCCTAGTTTGGGTCCGGTCAGTAGCTAATTCACTGTGTATGCTCTTGTTGCTCACATACAGCCGTAACATTATAATCCGCCGAAACCGTCCTTTTTGACATGGATCCGCTTTCTAACCTGGTTGACCGCATGCAGGGTCTTTCTTTGGAGGTAGCGGATTTTCGTCAATCTATGACTCAGCTTCAAGCATTGGGCTCGGCTCCGGCCCATGGAGTCTGTTGCGAGCCAAAGGTCTCACTTCCGGAAACGTTATCCGGGGGCAGTGAGAATTTTGTTCGCTTCAGAGAGGCATGCAAACTCCATTTTTGCTTGTGTCCCCATTCCTCTCTTAATGAGGAGCAGAGGGTGAGGATTGTCATCTCCCTGCTCAGGGGTAATGCTCAGACTTGGGCTTTTTCGCTGCCATCAGGGGATCCCTCCCTTCGATCCGTGGAAAGATTTTTTGTGGCCCTGGGGCACATATATGATGACCCGGATCGTGTTGCTCTGGCTGAATCTAACTTACGTTTTTTATGCCAGAACAAACTGTCTGCGGAGGCAGCTGATTCAGGTTGGAATGATGCTGCACTCAGGAGTCAGTTCTGTCATGGTCTCTTAGAGATTGAAAGATGCGTTTGCTTTCCAGGAGAGACCAACGTCCTTAGAGTCTGCCATGTCATTGGCGGTTCTTTTTGACAGGCGTCTAAGAGAAAGAAACGAGACCTCTCTGTCCAGCCATTGTCAGTCTAGGGGCAGGGGTGCAGACTCATTCAGTGTGCAGGGGCCTCATCCTGTCTTGGTCCCCTCTGAGAAGGAGCCTATGCAACGAGGTTGACTTGCCCCTGATAAAGGAGGATTTAGTCCTCAGAGAATGGTGTGTTTTTGTTGTGGGGGCATTGGTCATTTGGCAAATGTTTGTCCGTCTAGGAAATTCATGAACTGTACTAAGAGAAAAACCTCAAAAGGTAAATCGTCAAATCTGCTTCATCTGCTACCTTGGGCAAAGTTGATGTAGGAATTGATGCTTTTCCTCTGACCTGCAGTTCCCGTTTTCTCCTTTCTGCCAGGGTGGCGCTAGAGAGCAAAGTCATTTCTTGTGAAATTTTTGTCGATAGTGGAGCGGCCGTCAATCTTATTGACACTCAATTTGTAGCCATGCATGGTTTTCAGGTTTGCACATTAGAAAAGGATATACCTGTTTTTGCTATTGACTCTGCTCCACTCTCACACAGATCCCTAATGGGCATTGTTCACAATATCCGGTTAGCTGTAGGTGACACTCATGTGGAGGATATATCTTGTTTTGTCCTTAACGGATTGCCTACTCCTCAAGTTTTGGGGTTACCCTGGCTCACTAGACATAACCCCACTATTGATTGGCAAGGAAGGCAAATAAATGAGTGGAGTGATTTTTGTAGAGAGAATTGTCTCACAGCGACTTTTGCAGAGGTATCTACTAAAACTGTGCCATCATTTCTCTCCGATTACTCGGACGTGTTTTCCGAGAGCGGGGTTCAGGAGCTACCTCCTCAACGGGAGTTTGACTGTCCCATTAACCTCATTCCCGGTGCCAAGCTGCCAAAAGCACGCCTGTACAATCTCTCACAACCGGAAAGAATAGCAATGCGAACCTATATCTCTGAGTCTCGATAAGGGGCATATTCGTCCCTCAAAATCCCCTGTTGCCGCAAGTTTTTTTTTTTGTTAAAAAAAAGATGGCTCTCTGAGACCTTGCCTAGATTTTAGGGAGCTGAACCGTATCACGATTCGCGATCCCTATCCCCTTCTTCTGATCCCGGACCTCTTCAACCAAATTGTTGGGGCCAAGGTTTTTTCTAAACTGGATTTGAGAGGCGCGTACAACCTAGTCAGGGTCAGAGAGGGGGATGAATGGAAAACGGCCTTTAATACCCCTGAGGGGCATTTCGAGAATCTCGTTATGCCTTTTGGCTTGATGAATGCTCCGGCCGTCTTTCAGCATTTTGTTAACAGTATTTTCTACCATTTAATGGGGAAATTTGTTTTGGTGTATCTTGTTGATATTTTGATTTTTTTCCCCTGATGTTCAGACCCATCAGGATCATCTTTTTCAGGTTCTGCAGATTCTGCGGGAAAATAAATTGTACGCCAAGCTGGAGAAATGTGTTTTTATGGTATCGGTGATTCAATTTCTGGGTTTTCTCCTCTCTGCTTCTGGTTTTCGCATGGATCCAGAGAAGGTCCGTGCTGTGCTTGAGTGGGAGCTCCCTGAGAATCAGAAGGCATTGATGCGCTTTCTGGGTTTTGCGAACTATTACAGAAAGTTCATTTTGAATTATTCCTCTGTTGTTAAACCCCTCACTGACATGACAAAAAAGGGGGCGGATTTTTCCTCTTGGTCGGAGGAGGCGCTTGCAGCTTTTTCTAAGATTAAAGAGAGTTTTGTGTCTGCTCCCATCTTGGTGCATCCCGATGTTTCCTTACCTTTTATTGTTGAGGTGGATGCTTCCGAGGTGGGTGTGGGTGCGGTTTTGTCCCAGGGCCCTTCTCCTGCCAAATGGCGACCCTGTGCCTTTTTCTCTAAAAAACTCTCCCCGGCAGAGAAGAACTATGATGTGGGAGATAGGGAGTTGTTGGCCATCAAGTTGGCTTTTGAGGAATGGCTCCATTGGTTGGAGGGGGCCAGGCACCCTATCATCGTTTTTACCGACCATAAGAATCTGGCGTACTTGGAGTCGGCCAAGCGTATGAATCCGAGACAGGCCAGATGGTCTCTGTTCTTCTCCAGATTCAATTTTGTCGTTACATTCCGCCCTGGGATCAAAAATGTGAAGGCTGATGCTCTCTCTCGTTGTTTTCCGGGAAGAGGAAACTCCGAGGACCCGGGTCCCATTTTGGCGGAGGGGCTAGTTGTTTCTGCTCTGTATTCTGATTTGGAGGCCGAGGTCCAGGCTGCCCAGACTGAGGCACCTGCCCGTTGTCCTTCTGGGAAGTTGTTTGTGCCTCCTGAGTTACGTCACAAACTCTTCAAGGAGCATCATGATACTGTTCTTGCTGGTCACCCCGGGAGTAGAGCCACGGTAGATCTCATTGCTCGGAGATTTTGGTGGCCGGCTCTTCGTACGTCGGTGGAGGGTTTTGTGGCTGCTTGTGAGACGTGCGCTCGCGCTAAGGTCCCTCGTTCACGGCCTTCAGGTCCCCTTCTCCCGTTACCCATACCTTCCCGTCCTTGGACACACCTGTCCATGGACTTTATCACGGATCTTCCTCGTTCCTCAGGGAAGTTGGCACAAGCTTTTGTCGACCATATTGTTAAATTGCATGGCATTCCCTCTGATATTGTTTCCGATAGAGGCACGCAGTTTGTGTCCAGATTCTGGAAGGCTTTCTGTTCTCGCCTGGGGGTTCGGCTTTCCTTCTCTTCTGCTTTTCACCCGCAGTCGAATGGTCAGACTGAACGCGTCAATAAGAATCTGGAGACATATTTGCGCTGTTTTGTGGCAGAGAACCAGGAGGATTGGTGTTCGTTTCTCCCTCTTGCTGAGTTTGCTCTGAACAACCGTCGTCAGGAATCTTCTGATAAGTCACCATTCTTTGGTGCATATGGGTTCCATCCGCAGTTTGGGACATTCTCGGGAGGGGATCCTTCTGGTTTGCCTGAGGAGGAGAGATTTTCCTCGTCTTTGTCTACCATTTGGCAAAAGATTCAGAGTAATCTAAGAAAGATGAGTGAGAAATATAAGCGTGTGGCTGATAAGAGACGTGTGCCTGGTCCGGACCTGAATGTGGGTGATCTGGTGTGGTTGTCTACAAGAAATATTAAACTGAAGGTTCCCTCCTGGAAATTGGGTCCCAAGTTTATTAGGCCTTATAAGATCCTGTCCATCATCAATCCTGTTGCCTTCCGTCTTGATCTTCCACGGGTTTGGAAGATACATAATGTATTTCACAGATCTCTCTTAAAACCATATGTCCAGCCCACGGTACCCTCCTCTTTGCCTCCTCCTTCGATTTTGGTTGATGGCAATCTGGAGTTTGAGGTTTCCAGAATTGTAGACTCTCGCATTGTCCGCGATTCTCTTCAGTACCTCGTTCATTGGAAGGGTTATGGTCCTGAGGAGAGGATGTGGGTTCCGGTGTCGGACATTAAAGCCACTCGCCTCATCAGGGCTTTTCATAGGGCTCATCCTGAGAAGGTGGGTCCTGGGTGACCGGAGTCCACCCGTAGAGGGGGGGGGGATACTGTCACTATCAGAGCTTTGAGACGTTCTCACAGCTCTGTTTCTCCACCCCTGTGATGATGTCACTACTAGAGCTTGGAGGAGTTCTCTCTGCTCTGTTTCTCCGCCCCTGTGATGAGGTCTTTACTTTCAGTTTCCCTCCTCCCAGCTGTCCCTCCTGTGATTGATTCCTCTTCCTATAAAATACCCCTCTTCCTGTTTAATCGTGTGGATTATACTTTTCATTTGACCTGTATCTCTCGCTTGAGTATCTTCACTTGTGTGATATCTTTTCACTGGACCTGTGTTCTGCTGAAGCAAGTACTTCGGATATTGTCTGCTGACTTTGGATCTGTTTTCACTGCTGCTGCAGCTCCTTCAGTTAAGTGTGCAGACATTGTGTGTTTCTGTTTGTTTGCTGACTGGATCTGAGGCGACCCCGGTTCCGTCCATATACTGAGCTGGGCACCGGTGGCCGTGCCCCTTCCACTATTGTAGGGGTTACAGTGGTCATCAGCCTTAGGTACGCAGGCATGTCTCGATCCACCATCTGGATCTGGACATGGGCTTAGCAGCATAGGGAGAGCTTTTAGGGTCTGACAGGGGTCACCCTTTATGTTCCCTAGTTTGGGTCCGGTCAGTAGCTAATTCACTATGTTGCTCACATACAGCCGTAACACATACCCAAAGATCTTGCCAAACAATGCTCCCTGTACAAGAAACCACATTCTCTACTAAAATGCAAAGCCTTCAGGGAGAAGTCTTTAGAGGACCGCAAATAATTCCTCAAAGAAAACAACATCTACTTTATGTGCTGCGCTACAACATCGCACTACGCCAGGAACTGTAAGGTCAGTGTGACATGCACAGAATGCGTTAGCACAGAACACAACACGGCTTTACACCTTGGACCACCTTCTCAGGTATCATCCCAAGCAGAGGAGCATGACGTAAAGCAGATAGACACCGACATAGATACCCAAGTAGTCACTTCTCACTGTACAGAGATCTGTAAAGGACTCTCAGGAGGTAAGTCCTGCTAAAAAACCTGCCTTGTCAGACTTTATCTAATCGGCCACCGAGATAAGGCGATCAAGGTATATGCAATTTCTTCAACACCTTCAACATGGTAGGGCCTGGTTCTCCCTACTCCTTAAGGACATGTGCAGGTACCGTTGAGAGGGTGGGGAGGAAAGCAACTGGGTACAAGGTAGAGTCCATAGATAGTCTGACCTGCTTGTCACTGCCAACCATACTGGAGTATAATCACATACCTGACAACGGGTCTGAAATACCTACGCCAGAGGTAGCGGCATACCACCCCCACCTGAGGCATATAGCTCAACTCATACCGGAAATGGACCCAAAAGCCCCGATAGTCTTACTCCTTGGAAGAGACATACTACGAGTTCATAAGGCTAAAGGACAGATTAACGGTCCCCACAATGCTCCATAAGCTCAGAGACTTGACTTAGGATAGGTCATCATAGGAGACATCTGTCTAGGAGGAGCACTCAAACTGACCTCAGTCAACAGTATGCTCGCCAACACACTTGAAAATGGACGTCCTTCCCTATTCCAGCCATGTCACAGCAGGTTCCTGATAAAAGAATTGCCACACAGCGCTTCGGTGCCTTGTCCTTTCACAGATCCCTCCTGTGAAGACCGCGCCTGCGATGGTAAGCAAGATCATTTAGGGTGCACAGTCTTCCACAGGACAAGTGAAGACAACAGGGTTGCAAAGTCCATAGAAGACAGGCTGTTCTTGGATACCATGGCTCAAGGAATAGTAAAAAACATGTCAAAAAGCTGGGTCGCACCTTTACCTTTTAAACACCGGAGACAACGCTTACCTAAAAACAAAGAACTTGTCTACAGTCAATTTATCTCCCTCAAACACAAACTTCAGAGGACACCAGAGCCAGAGAAAATTTCTTTACCTTCATGGAAAGAATATTCCAGTACAACCATACAGAAATGGCACCCGCGCTCCAAGACTCCAAGGAGTGTTGGTACTTACCCATATTCGGCGTGTATCATCCTAAAAGACCAGGGCAGATACGAGTAGTATTCGATTTGAGCGCCAGGTGCAAAGGCGTCTCGCTAAATGATGTCTTACTGTCTGGTCCAGAACTCAACAACAAACTTCTGTAGGGACTTCTTAACTTCCGCAGAGATTCCGTAGAATTTATGACCGACATACAACAGATGTTCCACTGCTTCCTCGTCACGGAAGAACATAGAAACTACTTGAGGTTCTTCTGGTACCACAACAACGACCCCAATGAAGAAATTGTAGAGTACAGAATGAGAATGCACATCTTCGGAAACAGTCCTTCCCCTGCAGTCTCTGTCTACAGTCTCAGACATTCAGCCCGAGAGGGTGAAGCAAAGTTTGGGTCAGATGTCAGATCTTTTGTAGTAAAAGATTTCTACGTGGACGAAATCCACACCCACAAACAAGACCACAATCTGTCTCCTGAAAAGGGCTCAAGAAATGCTTGCTCTATCTAATTTGAGGTTGCACAAAATCGTCTCCAACATCTGTGAGTTAATGGAGGCCTTCTCACCCCAAGACCATTCAAATGATCTAAAGGACTTGGATCTTAGCACCGACTCCCTTCCCATGCAGCAGAGCCTCGGTTTGCTCTGGGATTTAAAGGCAGACACATTTACCTTCCAAATCATCAAGGAAGAAAAGCTCTTCACACGCAGAGGAGTCCTGTCCACCATAAACAGCTTATATGATCCTCTGGGATTCGTAGCACCAGTTACCATCCAAGGTAAAATTATGTTAAGAGACGTCACCTCAGAGACGTCTGATTGGGATGATCCACTTCCCATGGAGAAAAAAGACCTGTGGACAGGTTGGAAGAAGTCTCTTGAAGCTTTGTCCAGCCTTCAAGTGGCATGACCCTATGCTTCGGTGCCATCTACTGAAGTCAAGATGCAAAGACCATATATCTTCTGCGATGCTTTAGTTAAGGCAATTGCTGCCATAGCATACATAAAGACCATTGATGTCAAAGAACAACGCCATATAGGATCTGTTCTATGTACTGTGACTTTGGATCACCAACTCAAATCTCATTGTTTCGACAGGTTCTCTACCTGGATGTTGCTCGTTTGTGCTATAGCCTGTGTATTTCATATAGCTCAGTCTTACAAATCGACATTGCCTGTGAGTCAAAAGCCCTGGAAAGGTTGGCATCACTCCAAACACTCCTTTACCGCTCCTTATCTGGAAAGGTCCAAGAACATAATATGAATATTTGTCAAAATCGAATATTTGTCGTTATTCAATTTATCGCGAATTGAACCTTAAACGGGGTATAAAGGCAACTTTCCCATTGGTTGGCTATCTAGAATTAACGAAGATAACGAATATAGCGCTATATTATCTATCTTCGTTAATTCTAGCAAGAAAACCAAGAGGAAAGTTATACCCTGTTCAAAGTTTGAAACTTTGAACGGTGTATAACTGGAAAGGTTGGCTTGGTAGAATATTGGTTGGCTTGGTAGAATATTCTTTATCTTCGCTGTTAACAAAGATAAAGAATATAGTGCTATATTCATATTAATTATCTTTGTTAATTCTAGCAAGCCAAGTAACTTGCTTATACACAGCTCTAAGTTGGATAAGCAATGCGAGAATATTAAGTAATATTACTCGCATTGCGCATCCAACTTAGAGTAGGGCACTTTACTATTGTTTGGCTGGATACAAAGAGAAACAATGCCAATATGAACCCTCATGCCTGAAATAAAATTAGCTGGGGCAATGCATGATGCACTATTAAATATGGAGGTTCATGGGACAAAGAAATATATCACTATAAAGTTGGAGTGTACGCTCCCAAAAACGAAACCACAACCTATAAGAAAGCTGGAGCACACTCAATTTATTAAGAAAAGTTATAGAGGCTAAAGGGTTGGGTGAGCACTCTACACTTGGTCTTAGTAATAAAACAATTTAATTAAACATCATAAAATCAATTCTTATATGAAATACAAGGTGAAAAATAAAATCTTCAAAAATTGTAACAATTGCTGGTATGTATTGTCTTATCTCTTATATCCGCCAGAAAGTCCACTGTCAGGAGTTCTGTATTCCAATGGAGTTGTGATGGTGCTCTTGTGGTTATTTAATTGGATTATATATACACGTATGTGTATATACAGTACAGACCAAAAGTTTGGACACACCTTCTCATTCAAAGAGCTTTGTTTATTTTCCTGACTATGAAAATTGTAGATTCACACCGAAGGCATCAAAACTATGAATTAACACATGTGGAATTATATACATAACAAAAAAGTGTGAAACAACTGAAAATATGTCATATTCTAGGTTCTTCAAAGTAGCCACCTTTTGCTTTGATTACTACTTTGTGCACTCTTGGCATTCTCTTGATGAGCTTCAAGAGGTAGTCACCTGAAATGGTCTTCCAACAGTCTTGAAGGAGTTCCCAGAGATGCTTAGCACTTGTTGGCCCTTTTGCCTTCACTCTGCGGTCCAGCTCACCCCAAACCATCTCGATTGGGTTCAGGTCTGGTGACTGTGGAGGCCAGGTCATCTGGCGCAGAACCCCATCACTCTCCTTCATGGTCACATAGCCCTTACACAGCCTGAAGGTGTGTTTGGGGTCATTGTCCTGTTGAAAAATAACATCGCCGTTAAAAAACAAGGTGGGCAGAGAGAAAAGAGCGCCACCCTGGTGGAACACAAACAGCACATATATATAAAGTGTAGCAATTTGCATGCACAAAAGGCAGAGCTAAATACATATAAAGTGTAGGATATAATGGTAGGACTGACCAATGACTGCTTTTTTTAAATACAAAGTGACAGGAGTAATCTCACAGAAAGGCAAAAAAAGCAAATACGTCACTGAACATATCAACAGGAAAAAACCTACTCCTGTCACTTTGTATTTACAAAAAGCAGTTACTGGTCAGTCCTACCATTATATCCTACACTTTATATGTATTTAGCTCTGCTCTTTGTGCTTGCAAATTGCTACACTTTATATATTTTTAAGTGCTGTTTGTGTTCCACCAGGGTGGCGCTCTTTTCTCTCTGCCCACCTTGTTTTTAAAGGCGATGTTATCTATATATATATATATCATGTAAGTAAATAAATTTATGAATTTTGACTTTTGAATAAACTATAACTTTTCTTAATAAAATGTGTGTGCTCCAGCTTTCTTATAGGCTGTGCTATTGTTTGGCTGGGTAGAATTAACGAATGCGACAAATACAAATATAGCGCTATATTCTCTATATTCGCTAATTCTAGGAAAGTTGACTGTACCCAGCTCTGTTAGATGTGCAATGCAAGAATATTACTCTGCCTATTTTTTGCCATAAATAGAAGAATGACTCAGTATTCTATTTATTGCAAAAAATAGATAGAGTAATATTCTCGCATTGTGCATCCAACTTAGAGCTGTCTATAGGCAACTTTCCTATTGGCTTGCTAGAAATAGCGAATGTAGAAAATATAGAGCTATATTCGTATTCGTCATATTCGTTAATTCTTTCTATCCAGCCAAACAATAAGTAAGTTGCATATACCCCGCTCTAAGTTAGATGCGCAATGCAAGTAATATTACTTAATATTCTCACATTGCGCATCCAACTTAGAGCTGTGTATAGACAAGTTTACTTGGCTTGCTAGAATTAACAAAGATAGCGAATACGAATATAGCACTATATTCTCTATCTTCATTAATTCTAGCAAGCCAACCAATAGGAAAGTTATACCTCGTTCAAAGTTTCATTCGCAGTACGCAAGTATTACATTACGTAATATTGGCGTACTGCGAATGAAAATTTGAATTGGGTATAACTTTCCTATTGGTTGGCTTGCTAGAATTAACGAAGATAGAGAATATAGTGCTACTGTATATTCTCTAACATTGTTAATGGTATCTTGGGTTCAGATTGAAAAAAACAAAAATGAATATTAGTTGTTTACGAATATATAGCACTATATTTTAAATTTTCGAGAATTAGCGAAGTGCCAATATTTGTAAAAAAAATTGCTATTTGAATATTCATGCTCAACACTATTTTAGAAGACATGATGCAGAATCATTGTGTGAAGGATATTCACCACAATTCGTGTGGTTATTCTCACAAAATGTTATGGATAAAGACCTTATAAATTTAATACGTCATTATATCTTGTAAATAATACAATACTATTCAGATAGTTTTCCATTATGAATTGTCTATGTCTCCAAATGTTTTCATTTCCAAATGAAAGTTACTTTAATCCTACACCACCATATAAATGAGAGCAATACTATGAATTTGAATGACACTTGAAGTGGAATGGAAATGTCCGTACTGAGAACATCTAACTGTACAGATTGTGAGATTGAAATGGTAACTATTACATTTGATTCTTTAAATTAATATATTTGTTGATTTATCATAGCAGTTTCAGGGTGTAGCTATGGTATAGATGAAAGAACAGCATATGAACTGCATCTGGAAAGAGAGATTTGAAACTAATGAGCCGACAGAGAGAAACGCTTAACATACTTTCAGAGTGAAGTTTATTTGCACTGTATAAAATATACCAATATGAAAAGTAAAGATATATTAAAAATAAACTTCCCCTTTGAGATATAGGAGTCACATAATGCTTCACTCATTTGTTAACGTAAACTGCTCCTTTAAACAGGTCTCTCTTAGGGTGCTGTGGGTAGAGCTAAGCAGGTCTCAGTTTTACAGGTCTTGGCAAAGTTCTTGGAAAAAGCTGGTGCATGTCAATTACTGGAATTTTTAAACACAAATAATATTTTATGCGATCAGCCTGTTGGCTATGAGCCCAAGCAGAGCAATGGGGCCCACATATCAATGATTTACACAGTGTGTTCCAGGGGTTCAAGAGAACAAAAAAGAACCTCAAACTTCCTCAGAAATTCTCTGACGGGTATGGCTCTACTAGTCACTATTGCATAAAATCGACTTTGTATTATACATACAATATACATTTACAATTTATAATAATTAATAATCTTTATGTATTGCCAACCCATCTATATATTCTTAATATGAACCTGAAGATGATATTCAGTGATGTACAGTAATTAAACTGCGAAAAAATGTTGTGTATGGATTTTTAATCGAACCAAAGGAGTTCCTTCCTTAAAGGGAACCTAGCATCAGTTTCATGCACAAGCCAAATTAAATATTGACAGGCTTCCTTATTACCAAAAGTTATTTTTTACAATGGAATTCTTTGAAATTTCAGAGAAAATATTGTTTTAAAAGAGCCAGGCATGGAGACAGATGTCTGCTGGACAGCTTCTCTCTAGCTTCACCTTTCTTGGCATGATTGACAAGTCTGTTCCTATTTGCAGAGCTGAGCTGTAAGGGCAGAAGTAAAGCAGACACCCAGTGGACACCTCATCTCAGTTTTTTTTTTTTTTTTAAATGGGGGTAATGGGGGCTGAGTGACAATTTAGAAAAATGGCATAAAAAGTGATTACATGGTCTCCATCTGCCCAACAGATTTATAATTAATAGACAGAAATGTGCCCAAATTATGCTGCAAAACTACTGCTGCTCATAGCAAGGGTAGTTTCAATTTCTGTCTTTCGTACAACTTTATGGACAGTCATACCATGATTAGGAGTAGATTTACTTTATCATTTATGCCATCTTCTGTAAAAAAAATATGTTTGTATACCACAAAACTGTAATGAATCACTGTAATGAATCTGTTGGTATTTTATGTTACCCATGGTTAGTCCCATGTTATAAAGTAATGCCTTATCCAGAGCTTCAAGGTACCTGAGTATGTGACAAGTGATGCAAACATTATAATATTTCAGGCTAAACTGTCATGCTGGTTTGGGCATAAAGGTGTTGTGAACATTGTTTGCAATTATTTTATTCCACACCAAATACGTCAATGTGTTCATGGAGGTTCAGAATAGTGATTCTACTCCTCCTGCTCTGCTTCTGTTAGTTCGAGAGGATTCATATAGGGGTAGTAGTACTAGTGAGTAATTATAGCTCTGTTCACACTGAGTTTGCAGTGTACAGTATGTTGGATGTATACATTGGAAAGACACTAATATACACCACTGATGACATACAGTGGCATTTGTCTCCCTTTTCCATCCATTAAAAAAAAAAAACACACCACCCAGTTCAAAGTTTTTGGCATAAGCATCTGGATTGAATAGATATGGAATAAGTCAATTGCACATACCATAGTGATGTACAGTATGCCAAAAGAAAACTGTTTCTGTGAATAAAGCATATTGACACTGGTGTCAAACTTCTATGTTACTACAATATTCTCCAAAGTGGGGCAAAAGCATGTTGTATGTTACAGTTTTGTTAAACACTGCTATAAGTAATCACAGTTTTGCCATGATTTCACAAAAATTGCACATTCACGTTGCAAACTTTTAAAGTGATTTTGTCAAAATAGCACCACAATTGGGCAGTTTTGGAGAAGAGTAAGAGGGGGTAATAATTAGAGATAAGCAAAGTTATCACAAATTCGATTCGGCTGCTTCTCTGAATTTCACAAAGAAATTCTATGTGTTCCGAATTACTTTGTCACAAGTCACATTCCATTGTATGTAGCAGGTGCAATGATGGGGAACGGGGACTGGGCCCCCCTCCCCCCCATCGTTGAACCCCTCCCAGTCAGAGTGCTGATAAGGTGACAGTCACATTACACATCACTGCACGTGAGATTTTGCGTGGTTTATTCAATCAAGATGGCCGCGACGGCCTGTTTTTTTTTTATTTTTATCACCATTACAGGAAAAATAGGTTTGTTATCACGAATCGCAAGGAAATTCCTTTTCGTGGCGAATCAAATTTTTCCTGAAATTCAGATCAAAGTCGAGTAATAATGTAATAATGCAGCACTACTACTACTACCCCTTCCAATTGTTTTGATGCAGTGATTTATTTATGAACAGTGAATGTTTGCTTTGGAAAAGTGATGGATTAGGGCGTTGCTAGCTTCTAACTGCCATGGTGAGCCATCCTAGCTCCCTGTCAGTCAGAAAGCACTAGCAGCCACTATGCCACATCTTCCTACTCTTGCCTAAGAAAGCTGTACTCACTCTCCCTTTCCCTGAGAGAGACAATCTGCACTTGCATGCTCCCACATGACTCAGCCGCTCTCAAAAACCTTATTCGTCCTGCTGCTAGCAGTATCCAATGCAGTTAGGAGGAGTCAAGGCTAAACAGGGGGAGATATTGTATGCTCCCCCTACCCCCCTGCAGTTTCTTGCCCAGCTAGTGGCCAGGAGTATAGTTGCACAGGCACAAATTTGAAGGGGCCACGGGATTCTCAAAATCAGTGGGTGTTCCATAGGCCAGAATGGAAGTATCAACATTCATAAGTTACTTAGCTATAAAACGCAGTAAAACATTTTGTATATTTGTTAATTTTAGTAAAGGAGCTTTCATTCCTCATTAAAGGGTTATTCCAATTTACTAAAGTGATGCCATATTGCTAGGATATTTTAACACTTTGTCATTGTAAAGCCTGCATCTTGGGTGTCAACTGACACTGAGAATGAAGAAGATGTCGCACTGAACCTTTCAAAGTTCTCCCAGAACAGCAGATATTTTAGCCACCAACTAAGAAAGGAACTGCTGCATAGTCCCTCTCACTTTATGATAAAGTTACAGAAAAACTGTGAAGATGCCACAGGATGCTAGGAGTGAAGATGAGCAATGTGTAATACTTCACAATAAATGAGATGTGCAAGCCAGTTCATACTTAAAAATCACAAGTACTACATGTCCCAGTATTACACTTCACTGAACAAGACATGTAAGTCAGTTCCCCTTCTAAAAGAACAACAGTACTTAGTGTTTCAAGAGAAAATTGTCCTGGTTAGCTGAGTGGCCTTGGGTGGTAACTTGGGGGTGCTTATTAGGGAGACCAGGAAGTATGCATAAGGTGTTTTGTAGTCCAACTAATTCTGTTCTGCCTTTCTGGGAACTATATATGCACATTTTAGTATCTTCTGCTAGAATAGTGTTGAGCGAGTCAAACTCCATGAAGTGAAATTCAATCCGAATTTCTGGGAAAATAAAACTTGCCACAATGCCAAATTTCCTCTTTGTAGTGAATCAATTTTTTCCTGAATGGCAGTAAAAAATAAACTTACCTCCTCCGTTTGAGCGCAAAGAGCTGGCAACCACCAACTCTATTGAAGATCTCGCACGAAATCCTGCACACGGTGATATATTATGTCACCACCCTAGGCGACAAAAAATGTACAATTTAATATTGCTGAGATCAGCCATGAATCAGCATCTGATTGGTACAATGGCAGAGCATAACAATCACGCTCCCTTTAATTGCATCCAATACCTACAAAAAAATGCACTTCGTGACGATGTAACTAGTCACAAAGAAAATATTTTTGTAAAATTCGGAGTAGCGACTGAATCAAATTTTTCAATACTTCGGTCATCTCTGCTTATGAATAGTGTAGTAACATATGTGCTGATTCAGTCAGATCACCACAGGGCAGTGAGTTTGTTCTTGTCCCTTCTGGTGCAAATAAGCCAATGCTTTAAAATTATTTTTTATTTTCTATAAACCACTGAGAGTAAACTAGGATTGTTTTTTGCCTCCACACCAGCCTCCTTCCCCCTGACTAAACTTGATGGACATATGGCCATACTAACCATGTAAATTAAAAAGGTTCCATATATGGGTATGTGTTTTGTAACTTATAGGCAGATAGAGACACTTTTATATTGTTAATGAGCTTTACAGGCTTTTAGTGAATATAGACCATAGAACAAATGTGCTATATACAAGGCACATGTTTGTTCAGAGTCAGCTTGCATAAATGTACTAGAAAGTTTTCACTGGATTCTTGGTTAATGATCTCACTGTTGTTGTTTTAACAATGATATCTCTTCCTGATACACTAATTACCCGCACTGTAATCCAAAGGAAAAATGAGTTGTAGCAATAATTTTCTGCCTGACTGCTGAAAGATTTGGCATGGAGGGGATAGGGTGCAGAGTTACTGAGCATACTTTGTCTTTTCTGTTTTAATTACTTCAGCTTTGCCATCTGCATTGCTTTAGGATCAGATTAAATTTTCAGTACACTAATATCCTGTCATCTACATGTAATTTCCATGCAGGCATATACAAAGCTTTCAATGTGGTTACCCATGTATAATGCATGGCCTGTTATTCCATTTAAAGAAAGTTTAAGACTAAGAAAATTGATGAATGTCCAATAAAAATAAGACCTATAGATTCGCTGAATTAAGGATTTTTGTAAAAGTAAGTATGTGATGCTAATATAAAATGTATTCTAAAAGTAATATTGGACCTTGATGAAGAGACAGGAGCAACCCAGCAGGCATGATGATATAAGATTGAAATACACTCAGCTTGTGAACATTATTTCTACTGTACATGTGTTTGACGAGTATGTATTACATTGCTTTATTTACCTTTCTCAGGTTCTGTATTTAGCCAGACATACACATTAGATATATCCAGCGAATTTCAGTGGAACTGGACATGGATCTAAGTGGTCTTTTACATGGGTCAATGACTGTGAGCTAACATTCATACAAACTTTCATTCTATCAATGGCTCACTAAATGTGAAACCCATCATCTGACATAAATAACTGAGTAGATTTTTATTTTATAATGCCTGGTGTTTAGACTACATCCTGGAACATTTTATGTACAGAAATTGAATAGGCAGAGAAAGTAAAGCTAATTTATATGTGCTATTACTTTATTTTTTATGTAAAAATGTAGTTGAAAATAGCTTGCAAAGAGTTATTTCCCAGGTAAAGAGAATCTCTCCCACCTGTTAGAAAGGAAAATCTCATTGAACCTATTGTCAAGAATGAGGATTACAGCTGAGCCAATATTTGGATTATTACTTTTGCTATATAGATGAACTGTACTGACTACTCTGAGACAATTGATCAAGTAAAAGTTCCGTTGTTTACAACCATTGACTCCTCATCCTTTCTACCACCTTCCTTTGCAGCTAACAGTGCTGGCGTCATGAACACCAAGGACCCTTCCTCCACGGCACCTTAAACCATTACACACCAAGGGCACTTCAACCACCATCTGGTGGGAGTCCCTGGACAACAGAGTGTGCACCTAAGGAACTGGTGCTGCTGTCCTTCCATTCACTGCACGCCGGCCCAGGGAGAGCTGCTAACCATGAGTAAAACAACTACTACCCCCATCGGCCCACCAACACTCACATATTGCCCCTGCGGCCTGGTCGCTGCACACCCAGATAGAAATGTCTAATTGTAGAAAAACTTGACATACATTTATTTGTCAAGCAGATATGTAAATAATTATTGGTGTGGTCTGACTTGACACTGGGTCTTGCCACACAAAGTCATAAAGGTGCTTCCCCCGCTGCCCTATAAAATGGCTCACAAAAGCTAGTTTACCACTTGGAGAGAGATTACTGACTGCTAGACATGCCTCTATAACGCACTTGAAGACATTCTCCCCAGTTGACAGACTTTCAGAGGGGACACATCATTTGACTGAGACAAGCAGAATGGTCGTTTTGATAAATTACCCACCAACTGGGCTATTCTGACCCAGCTGTTGGAAGCATGCAAACAGCTTCTGGGCATGCACGTGTTGAAAACAGGTTCTGGATGGCCCAGACAGACCACCAGTAGAGAGAACCATTGATCCACTGACAAGCACAATCAGTTCCCATAGTTTCACTGTCCATCATCCAGACACAGATAGCACCTTCATTACATACTGTACACCAGCTCAACAATGCGTACACAACATCCTGCGGTCGCCTTTGATGATAGCGCTTCCAAATGCCATTTTTCAGCAGGATAATGCCTATACACAGAAATGGTTTCCCAGGAATGCCTCTTCCAAATTACAAACACACCCTTGGTCTGCCCAGTCGCCATATTTATTACCAGTCAGGCATTTAAGGGACCAGCTGGGTTGCCGGTTTCGGCAACCTAGAACTGTGCAGGATCTACAAGCCCAGCTGCTATATCTGGGGGCAAATTTGACACAAGATACCAAATGGAACCTGTATGGCTCCATGCCCAACCATATCTCACCTTGTATCCAGACTGGAGGTGGCACAATAGGGTACTAGAGTTTCCTTTCAGTTGTACAGTTTTCCTCATCCTTAGGCCCCTTGCAGATGAGCGTCACGGATTAGGTCCGGATGCGTTCTGGATGCTTTCAGTGAAAAAAGCGCGATTTTGCAAGCAAGTTCAGTCAGTTTTGTCTGCGATTGCGTTCAGTTGTTCCGTTTTTTTCACACAGGTGCAAGGTTTACAAACAACATCTCTTAGAAACTATCAGTGAAAAATGCCTTTCATCCGCACTTGCTTGTGGATGCGATTATCACGCAGCCCTATTCATTTCTATGGGGCCAGCGTTGCGTGAAAAACGCAGAATATAGAAAATATTGCTATTTTCACGCAACGCACAAGTGATGCGTTAAAAAAAAACGCTCATGTACACAGACCCATTAAAATAAATGGGTCAGGATTCAGTGCAGGCACAATGCGTTTGCATCACGCATTGCAACCACGCCTAAAACTCGCTCGTCTGAAAGGGGCCTTACGATTTCTCTCTAATATTGTAATCAGTTACATATATCATCATTACAATCACACATAGAAATTTCCATTCCATTTCAACAACTCCTTCATTTTTTGTTGTTGTTGTCAGTGTGTGTTATGCGCTTACATGTTAAATGTGATTTTTAACATTGTGAATAACATTTAATTTTGCAAATAAAGCAGTTATTTCTGAATGTCTTTTGTCTAGTGATTAAAATAGGCAATCACATGAATAATAAATATTTTTTTAGCATAGTTTACAGAAGTGAATCATAAAAATCTCACTTGGGTTTCATGGTTAGTGACGCAGAAAATTCACATCTAAGGCAGCTGGTGGTATAACAACACGTAACAGTATGTGCCAACATCTAGGTTACAGACTGTCATAACCAGAGCCCACTAGGCACCAAAGCAAACTTTGGACTAGGGACCCCAGCCACGCCCAGCCACGCACAGTCATTCCCTATGCCACAGCACATAATTTAGTTATGTGTAGTGTTGATCGTGAATATTCTAATTGCGAATTTTTATCGCGAATATCGGCACTTTAAGAGTTCGCGAAAATCTAGAATATAGTGCTATATATTCGTAATCGCGAATATTCTAGTTTTTCTTTTCATCAGTACTACTGCTTGTTGCTTGTGGGCCAATGAGAAAGATGCAATGTCTTTGTCAGAGCTTAGCAACATCCCTAGCAACCAATAGGAAAGTTGTCTACCCCTTACTATATAAGAACCTCCCCAGCAGCCATTTTCTGCTTTTTTTGCAGTTCCTCAAAGAAAGAGCAGTATCATTGCTGTGCTCTGTGCTTTGCAGACTCATCTGGATCCTTATTTAGATAGTTAGCTCATATATATAATACAGATAGTTAGTGGGAGATAGTGTAGGTTAGATAGTGATATGGTGTAGCTGATAGGTTCCAGTGCAGGGTGTTAGGTAGTGTGATAGGAATTACTGTTCTGTGATAGGGATTAGTGTCTCTATTGGACACAGTGCTGTGATGTCACAACAAAACTTAGTGCACCAATCAGTAATATCTACTCAGACCTGATCAAATGTGAAGTTGCACGTATTGAGCAAAAAAATGCACATGATTAGTGGCGATTTGCGCAATCACGGAAATAATGACTGGAGATCACTAATTCTAGAATTTGCAAATTTATTGCGAATATTATGCGAAAAATTAGTGAAATATGACAAAAATGAATATTGCCTATGCCGCTCATCACTAGTTATGTGCATATTTAGATATAGCAGTCATGTTGCTGTTTTTTACTGAGACCTGCCACAAAAATGCCACAGTTTTAGTACAATTTGGCAAAAATCCCCTTGAGCAATACATCTGAATATACCCTAAAGCAGGGTTGCACAACCTCTTCTGGTTGGGAGCCACTTTGTCAGACTGAAGGAATCCCAAGGGTCAAAAATAAAAGTTGAAGGCCCCTTTCACACGGGCGTGATTTCTGCGCGGGTGCAATGCGTGATGTAAACGCATTGCACCCGCACTGAATCCAGACCCATTCATTTCCTTGGGGCTGTGTACATGAGCGGTGATTTTCCCGCATCACTTTCGCGTTGCGTGAAAATCGCAGCATGCTCTACTTTCTGCGTTTTTCACGCAACGCAGGCCCCATAGAAGTGAATGGGGCTGCGAGAGAATTTCAAGCATCCGCAAGCAAGTGCGGATGCGGTGCGATTTCACCAAATGGTTGCTAGGAGACGATCGGGATGGGGACCCGATCTTTATTATTTTCCCTTAAAATATAGTTATAAAGGAAAATAATACCATTCTAAATACAGAATGCAAAGTAAAAAGGGTGATTGAGGGTTAAAAAAAAAAAAAAGTAACTCACCTCCTCCAATTCAGCACGTAGCTGCCGGTCTCCTGTTGTGTCTTCAGCTGGGGGAGTAAAGGACCTTCCGTGATGTCACTGGGTTACATGGGTCACATGGTCCAATCACATGCTTCCATCACTATTGTTGGTGCATACTGGTCGACTCACTTGAGTACTAATACAGCTTTTTCTTTAACTCTACCCACAAGGGTTCAATTAGGTTGAGATCTGGAGACTGTGGGGGCCAATCCAGCACCTCTATCTCTATGGCTCAGCACTTGCGATGAGCTGACTTGTTGACTCTGATAATTTGCCTAAACGTTCACCTCTTGGCTTTGGATTGAATGGACGGACTTCAATTCGTATTCTTCAAACTATAATGTCCCTTACATGATGTAGTTTGGCAATTTTCTTGGCTGAGATTCTGCTATCGATAAGCTGGATGATGCAGTTTCTGTTTTCGTGGTTAATCTTCTTCATGGCTGCTCCTCAATTTGAACCAGTGACCGTTTGCTTGGGAATAAACCCAATAACACACTATTAGAGAATGCAAGAAGATGATTCTGCCATCAGGAGCAAAACAGTAACAATGCAATTACATGACAACAATCTGTATAAATAATCATATGCTAAGTAGCTGCAAGTCCAACTTATGTCCAAGATGACTATAAAATTATGGTAGTCTCACGTTCCAAGCTGTAGTGGATGGTGAGATATAGAGCCTGAAATTCAAAAGTTCAAAACATTGTTACCCTTTAGCTCCTCATTGTATGAGTAATTCTGCAAAAAAAAACTTTTATCACTAAATTGTGTGTATCTTTTAATTATCATGATCATAACCGAATCCACGCATATTCTCTAATCAAAAATTTAGGTTGGGTTCACACACAGCAGTGTGCCACATGGCAAAACTGCCCATGTTTTACCGTGAATTTTTTTCTGATACAGTTATTGCTTGTGTGGCTTTCATGGGTGAATCATGTTAAAAAGGTACTTTTCAAACAATACAATTGTTGGTAAAATATGTATGGCTTTGATGGGCATTACTTGGCCTTGTGACATACTAGCTACATCAGGACCCAACCATATAGGTTAGGTTGACTCAGACAGGTTGATATGCCAAGGAAGGGCTTGTATACACACCTGAGCCTTGTTTCTCTGTACTTATTGCCTGCACATGGATAGGTTTGTATGTTGCTTTTGTTTTGCTTTTTTAAATGTTCATTGCAAAAACTACATAAAAATGCATGTGATTTTACTGGGAGTGCATTTTTTGAACAGGTGAGTCATGTCAAATCAATGTGGTAATTACCTATACAGTAATTACAGGTTAAACACATTGATTGTTTTTGATGCTTTTTTGCTAAGTGTTTTTGATGCAACATGTAAACCCAGCCCATGAATACTAAAAATATTTTTTAGCACTTGAGAAAGCCTTGTGCAGGTCTTTCACGCTGTGCTGATTTTCCTGTTCTTTAAGCATGGGAAGCATAAGGAAAAGTACATAATTCAACATTATAAATAAGGAAATAATATGAAAAGATGTCCAAAGATTTGAAAATGCCAACCAATTTTTTTAAACTCTGATGAGAAGTGGAAAAGTAAGGAAAGTAATACAGCATATTTGTAGTAGAACTTTCTGCAAATAAAAATTAGTTCCATTCATCTGAATAGGGTTGTTTGACTGGTAAGCATAAGAATTTCTGGATGCTGCCTACAGGTGAATGGGACAGTCTTTGTTCATGTGACCTATAAATATTTCTTACACAACCCCGAGGACAATTTGTTCAGATGCAAAGAAATCTCACAAGCAAGTCTTACCGAAATCCAGGCTTCTCTGACACAAAGTGGTATTGCTGTTTCTGAATACATAATAAGTAGTGTTAATCGAATTGAAGCATCCGAAGCAGAATTTGATCCAAAGTTTAGGAAAAATATGATCCTTGTGCTTCGTGGTAACAAATCACATCTTTCTAAAGTGGCTGCTGCACGTGTTACAAAGTGAAAGTAAGAAGCCCATATGATCCAAAATGCCATGCAGCTAGCCAATCAGCTTACAGCCATCCCCTGTGATGTCACAGCCCTGTTAAAAGCCTCATCCTGCATGGTCTCCGCCATTTCACTGTGAGCTAAGCTTATGGAGAGATGTGACAAGCACTGATGCGCTAGAGACAGAGTTGCCAAAAGCTTTTAATTGCAGAATATTGGATAGGAAGAGTGCAGATACAGTTTAGTGAGATAGTAGGGAGACACTATAGGGAGAGCATAGGGAGACTGCAGGAACAGTGCAGGCTGTGTAATTAGAATTGTGCCTCTGTATTAAATGGCAGACTTATATATCGTCGCATACATCTTGTTCACCTGCTGCCACAATCCCAGTTAATCTGTTAGTTTATATATAGAATTACTGTGCCTCAGTATTAAAGGGCGGTCTAATATATTGCCATCTGCATCTTGTGGAACTGCTGTCACATTTGCAGTTAAACTCTTATTTTATACATAGATTTAATGTGCTTCAGTATAAAAGGGCGGTCTAATATATCGTTGCATGCATCTTGTTGAACTGCTGATACATTCACAGTTAATCTCTTATTTTATATGTGGAATCACCTTGCCTCAGTGTTAAAGAGTAGTCTAATATATCACCGTTTGCATCTTTTTGAACTGCTGACACAATCCCCATTAATCTCTTATTTTATATTTATGCAGAAATAATCTGTCGTCACTCTGGAAGAAGGTGGGGGTGCTCGTATCTTGGGTTGCAGGCCCATACATCAAAGTAGAAGAAATTGATCAGCACTTGCCCTTTAATGCTAATAAATCTTCACTTCATTGCCATAAAAAGAATACAGGCAAATGTGACTTGTTTTGGCTAAATATGTCACATTAAACAGCATGGTACATATATATAGCAAAAAAAGGACATTCAAGTTGGAGTCCTAGTGCAATGACACTCCCCTATGGAGCGTGTACCCCACCGATTGGTCCTATAACAACATGCGACTAGACTTCAGCATAGACCATGTGCTATGTAGTAACATAAAATCTACATAAACTAAAACAATCGCATAGGATCCAAATTTGGCTACATGTGTATCAATATGACATGTTAGCCTAATCAATCACAAATCGTGGCATGAGGAATAGAAATGTATACAGAGCTTTGTAGCCATAGAGATAAACATGTACCTGATTATGAACGTTGGGTATTAATCCGACATGCAAATTATTGCTAAGGAATAGTTTATTGAGTAAAGTAGTGCACTAAATTGCATTCTTCCTAATGAAAATGGTACTATTCCTAGGAAACAAATAGACTTAAAAAAAAACCTTAATGGTACCATTTGTGTGGTATGTACAACTTTTTGATCACTGGTATTAATTTTTTTGTCTTTTACAGTGACATCTTTTTACCCTTTTAGGGGGCTAGAAGCTGGGATAATAAGGACATATTTCCACAAAAATGGGCTGCATGATAGAGTTAGCAGAAAAAAAAAGCAATTGCTGCTCCAATGCTACTTACAATTAGAGATGAGCAAAGTTTTCAAAGATTTGATTCGGACGCGCATTAAATCAGCTATATCCCGGCCTGCAGGGAGTGTGTATCTCGGTGTACATCACTGTGCATTGCAGCAACATGCATAGCTAGTTCTTTCAGGTAGTGAAACACTTACTGTAAGTCAGTATGAAAGGCAGGTCACATAAACTATGGATGAGCACATCAGCGTGCGGCACTATTAGGCTCAGTTCACACTTCACTTATTTGTTCAGTTACAGGTGCAAAACAAAGAACAGGTGCAGATCTTTTCTTGATATGTTATCTGCAAGTAGAATTGGTTCACTGGAATTAACTGACCAACTAACTGAAGTGTGAACTCAGCCTTACAGGTCAATGTTTCCGTCAAGTATTATGTACTTAACTGTGCAATGGCGCAAGATTCTATTGCAGAGTGAAAGAGCGGTCATATTTTACACCATCTGTTGCTTCCACATAGACTACTAGTTAACCTGTTAGCCACTGATTCTACTAAATTGTAAAAGAGCGGTCTCATTTCACTTTTTGTGGGGGTGTCCACATTGATTGATAGAGACAATATTGTGTTACCCAATCATTCTACGGAAAGAGGGGTCTAATTTTATACCGTCTGCTTTTTCCACATAGATTGCTAGAGAACCTGTTACCTACTGATACAAGTAGTGGTGCCATGACAGATTGGGGAGGGTGTCAGCAGTAAGATTGTGTTGACATCAATGTTTATTTTGAAAACAAAAAACGGATCCTGTCTTTTGAGTATCCACCTTCACATGGTCAGTATTTGGTCAGTGATTGATCAGTATTGATATTGCATTCCAAATACAGGCCGTTTTTTTGCCTTTAGTATACCATTCGTATACGGAACCATTAATTTCAATGGCTCCACAAAAAAAGAAAAGGAATTTACTCCATATGCATTCTGTTTCCGTATTTCCGTTTTTCCGTTCCGATACATTTTGAGTCATGTCCTATTATTGCCCACAAATCACGTTCCATGGCTCCATTCAAGTTAATGGGGCTGTAAAAAAACGGAATGCATATGGAATGCATCCATATGTCTTCCCTATCCGTTCCATTTTTGAGGAAGCATCTATTGAAAATTTTATGCCCAGCCCAATTTTTCAATGTACTTACTGTTAAAACATTATTATATGCTTCAGTTTCCGTTTGCGATCCGCAAAAAACGGATCACAAAAGGAAACCATATGGAAATGGAATGGAACAGAAGTGGAACAGAAACACTACTGAAACAAAAAATGGAAAAACGGATCTGTTAAAAACGGACCGCAAAACCATACAGTCATGTGAATGAGCCCTAAGGCAAATTTTACTCAGATGAAAGAGATGTCTTGCATGCATGACTTTAATGGCCTCTATCACGCAGTCAGTATTTGGTCAGTTTTTTGAATCAGTATTTGATCAGTATTGGGAAGGCAAAAACAGGGATGGGTACAAAACAGAGATGACAGGTGAAGGAAATATTTGCATTTCTTCCATGATTTGGACACACTCCTGCTTTTGGCTTCCAAATCATGATCAAATCCTGATGCAAAATACTGACTGTGTAATGGAGGCCTTATAGATGCTCTAAACTCAGGATTTGTTGTGTTTTCAATTTTTTGGTTCTTCTGATGGATCATGAGAATGGTAAAATAAACTGTGATGTCAACAAGGCCAAACAGGGACACTAGTGTCCCCAGAACAGACTGGTGAGGGTGGCAACAGCATGAGGAATCAACACAGTTGCCCAGTCATAGAGTGGTGAGCGTGGCAACAGCATGAGATGTCATAGTGGCCCAGTCACAGAGTTGGGAGTTGGGGGGCAACAGCAGTGGCAGTAACAGCACAAGATGGTGGTACTGTAGTAGGAAAATATGGTAGCAGAAACAGGTGTGTGGCATTAGGTGGGTGGCAGAATAGTGGCTGAAGCACGTGGCCAGAAGTAATGGGCCATTTTTCACAATGTTCTGGTTTGACAGCACACAGCACTCAGAAAAATACTGCCAGAATGATCTAGGACACTTGTCATCAGGGACAAGTTTGTGGAAATCCTGGCTGATCTGTTCCCAGTATCGGACTGCCTAGGGCCCACCAGTAAAATATATTTTGGGGGCCCACAGTACGGATACATTCAAATATTACCTGCTCAAACAGCAGCAAGGTGCAACCAGATGACTGAAGATGGGGGTCCCTGCAGCAACTTTGAGACGGTGGGTCCTGGGGAAAAGAGGATACTGATAGCTTTCCTCTATAACTAGAAGTCATCTCAGCTCTGATTGCGTCAATAATAATAAACTGTGGAGTTTCTTTAATAAACTATTAAGCTTTTTATATAAACATAGGCTGGTTGAGGTGCTGTACATTGAATATATGTATGTGGTGCAGTAAGTCTACTGTGTTATGTGCCACCTGTGTAGGGGGTTGAAGACTAAGGGCCCACCTTGCTCAGGGGCCCGCAGGCGGATTCACCTGTACCCCTGTGGGCCAGTCCGATCCTGATTCATATTTAGAAAGGTTAGTCTCTCAATATTTTGTGTTGAAAGGCGCAACTATGGAGTAACTATGCCCCCCTCCTGCTACACTAAACACCTGCTCTGATGCCACACAACTGGCTGGGTAGGAACGCTTGTCTAGGGCAAACTTGGCCAGTTGCGGCCACAATTCAAGTTGCGGCCACAATTCAATTTTGCTGCCCAGTAGTCCAGGGGATCTTGAATCTGGGGTGACAGGGTACACTCCTAGTATGCCATCACCTGCTGGTTATTATTTTCTATCATAACATGGTTATATCGGAAAATAACATAATACTTTAGACAGAATGCAAAAGGGACTGTCCTGCATAACGGAAACCAGGATGGATCCATTATGCTGCCAACAGACTTCTATTATGACGGAATACAAAATGGAAGCCTTTAAGAGTCATTCTGTTTTGCATTCCATCATAATAGAAGTCTATGGGCAGCATAGCGAACCCGTTATGCTCCCATAGACTTCTTTTATGACAGTATGCAAAATGGAATGCCTCTAAAGATGTCCCTTTTGCATTCCGTCTTAAGTATTATGTTATTTTCTGATATAACCATATTATAATGGAAAATAATAAAGTAATTCAGAAATTCTGTGAAAAAAGTCCTGAGTTTGGGTCCGGGTACCCAAACTCACCAAGTCAGTTCAGTATGTTCGATCATCCCTAGTTGAAATGCGGCTGTCTCTACATAAGCTACTTAGCAAGCATCTGTCCATTTACATAATGGACTCGGAGGGACTCCCTTCCTCCATCTTCACTTCATACCACTATGGTTTGTCAGGGTCATCTGCCTGGTCTTCCTCATTACCCTCCTGCTCCTCTTCTGTCACTTGTGCAGATAAACCACCTATTTCTGTATACATTTCCTGGGCATTAATGTCCACCTCCTCCTCCTCTACCAGTTCAGCCCCCACAGGGCTCAGGTGGCCATGAGATGTAGTGTCTCCTGTCCCCTGACCTGCCATATTTATCAGCATCTGCTCCAGAATGTGAAGGAATAAAATTACATCATTTATCCCCTGGTGATTAAAAAATAAAGTGGCCTCTTCAAAGGGCCTGAGCAAACACATGAGCTGCCACTGGCTAACTTCCAAGTTACACAGGAGAGTCCTCCATTCTGCCTGCATTATCAAGAAATCATTTACAGCCTTCCTTTGTCATATAGTCAGTTGGTCCAACATGTGGACGGTGGAGTTCCAACATGTTTGAAATGTCGCAAATTAGGAGATGGGGAACACCTTTCTCCATTTGCAGCTCCAGGAGGACATGTTTTGCACAGTAAGAGTGACTGAAATGCTTGCACAGTTTCCTGGCCCTTTTCAAGACATCTTACAATTGGCTGGAAGATTTCAGAAATCGGGTTACAACCAGATTAAAGATATGCACAATGCAGAGCACATGAGTCAGCCATCCTTGACACGGCGCCGATAGAATGTTCTTCCCGTTATCTGTGACCATGGTTTGGATCTTCTGTTGGTGAACAGACAGCCAGCATTCAATTTCTTGGTTGATGACGCGAAGCAGCTGCTCCCCAGTGTGACTCCGTTTGCCCATACTGGCCAGATGTGCAGAACAACGTGACACTGACTTACTCTTTATAGGTTGCATGCTGGAGGACCACTCCCAACTGTGCCTACATTGGCACCGGAATCACAGCATGAGAATGCGGAGGTGGCATTGCCATCACCTAGCCAAGTTGCTGGTGTGCCTGAGCAGGAGCCACATTTACCCAGTACACCGTTAAGGACAGAAATTGTCCATCACCATAGTTACAGTTCTATGCT
Source organism: Bufotes viridis (assembly GCA_033119425.1). Classification (NCBI taxonomy): domain Eukaryota; kingdom Metazoa; phylum Chordata; class Amphibia; order Anura; family Bufonidae; genus Bufotes; species Bufotes viridis. The sequence goes on from CM065591.1 coordinate 185,060,366, forward strand.
GTTGTGAACTGTATCAGACACCGACAGGCTCAAGGACAGGCCCACCTTCTGCACAACATACGTATGCAGGACTGGTACCGCTTTGTTAGAGATGTAATGATGACTTTGGACTCTCCACCTTGCATGGGCAGAAGCCATCAATTCTCTGATATGGGCAGAGTCAACCACATGGAAAAGGAGCGACTGTAGTACCAGCAATGTGGCCAGGCCACATTTAGCTTCTGCGCCGTTGGACGATTGCACATATACTGTTGTCTTTTTGCAATCGCCTTGGTGATTGATTGCTGGTAAAAATTCGTGATGAGGAGTAGGACAATCAGGACCAGTAGACAATGGGAAGAAAATACAGCTCCCTTCTGCTGAGGTGGTGGACCCTTGACTGTAGGGTAAGGCGTGGGGGCCACTGAGAGATGCAGTGATTGCTGCGTCAGGCTGTACCACTATAATAGCACCAAGTTTTTTCCCACAGATCCTACATATGACCACACTGACATCCTCTAGCGACTTGATGAGAAATTCGCACACCAGCGAGTATGACAGTTTACCTCCTCCATGACTCAGTGTTGACTGCCTGCTGCTGACTCTATGAAGCCGTGCACTGCTAGTTGTTTCTGAACAGGAATGCTCCAGAGTAGCAGTCGGTCTACCCCAGACGCAGATCTCACACTGCTGAAGCTCTGATGGCTCATGGCAATGCTACCACCCTGCTGCTGTCTCACCCGCAAGCTGTCACCCTCATCCCCTGATGATGATGATGAAACCCCCTCTTCACCCAGCTACCATGTGCTATTAGTTACATCATCATCCACTACTGTCTGCTCCTCACTTATGTCACCCTCACCAGTCTCATGGCCACATCCCTAACTGCTCACAACACCTGCTCCCACACAATTCTTGTAGCCGCTACTTTTACCCCTAAAGACTGTCCTCAATAAGCTCATCCTCACTGAAAAGCAAAGCTGAGCCAGCAGCATACAATACTTCCCAATCAGAAGAAGCAGAAAAAGAAAGAGGCAGGTTCAGGACTGGTGACGGCATAGATCTTGTTCCTGGGCCGTGCCAACTAAGTGTCGTGTCAGTGGAATCCACTGACTACTGTATGTGAGTTTCTGATGTGAGTTGAGATGATTCTGAAGACCGAGTTAACTATTAAAAGACAGCCTGGATTGCTGGTCAAAACACTACCGCTGGACTACAGTGGCAGCTCTGGCCTGTTGCTGTGGGTGCTGCTACCACTCCCACCATACCCCGTTTCTTCAAAGAGCCCTGGCACCTGTCTATTGGACATACTGTACAATAACAGTAACTGTATATGTAAAATAAGTTATTCAATGTCAATGTAAACACCTGAATAACAGTAGTATTAAATTACACAGTTAAATTACACATGTTATTTACCTCAATTTGAGAATCAAGGCCTGACGGAATTTACTTATCTGTGAAAGAAGGTGAGCACCCCAATAACAAAAACAGACAACTTATTCACCCCAATTTGAGAATCAAGGAGTAATAGAATTGCTTGTCTATTTAACAATGGGGACACCCCAATAACAGTTAACTTGCACAGCTTATTCACCCTTAATTTGAGAAACAAGGCATTATAGGTCTGCTTATATATTAAACAAGGTGAGTACCACAATAACAGTTAAATTACACTACTTATTCACGAATCTATTAAACAAGGTGGACACTGTTCAATTAGCTTCTGATTACACAGCCTGAACTGTCCCTGTAGTCTCCCTATGCTCTCCCTACAATATGTAAAAACTCTCCCTATAATCTCCCTACACTGTCCCTGCAGTCTCCCTTTTCAGGATTCTACAATTTAAGCTTTGGTAAACGCTGTCCCTAGCACTTGATACATGTCTCCCCATGCTCAGTTCACTATAAAATGGCTGAGACCGGATGGGATTAGGATTTTTATAGGGCTGTGGCATCACAGGGGCTGGCAATCTGCTGATTGGCTGGCTGCACTGCATTATGGGTGATCTCTTGTTTCCGGGCTTCTTACTTTTACTTTGTAACACATGTCGTCGCCATTTTAGGAAAAAATATCAATTCGTTACCACGAAGTGTCATGAAATTTGGATTTGTTGCAAACTTAATTTTTCCTAAACTTCGGATTGAATTTCCCTTTGGATGCTTCGATTCAATCAACACTTGTTACAATACACCACCAGCACCAGCAAAACTCCCACAAAAATCTGGCACAAAATAATTGAAGTGATATGACCAAAAATTAGTTTGAGCTCCCCTGCTCAGTCTTGCACTCATCTTCTACTCAGGCTGCAAAAGTGAGCATAAATCACACCATAAACACACTCCATGCACCCCAAATACACACTGCCACTTAATGTCATTATAGCCATTGAAATGCTTCTTGGCTAATACAGCATTGCACACAGGCATACACTGCTCTCAGTTTTCAGCCAGATTTAACACTCTTTGAAAGGCTTTAGATTCTTGCAGTATACAAAACACTAAACATTAAAATGCTACATGCAAAATACAAAAATAGACAAAAATAAAATGACAAACAAGCAAATAGTTATACAATATGTGGGGTAAAAATAGAAAAATGGCCTAGACTGCATCTTTGCTCTGTTTATATAGACTATATTAAGGACAAGTGACTCGATTCTGAATTATCCACGTTCCAATTACTGAAAAACTTTGGCATCTATCAAACCCTTGGGATTCATTTCAGGGAGAGAGCTAGCCTAGAATGCTGCTCTGGACTTATTGGCAATATATATGCATTGTCTGGTGGGTACTCTGTCTTATCATGGAGAGTGCTTAGTATGCCTAGTATGTGTGTGGAGTATTGTAGGCAAGACAACGCCCCTCTGGGTTTCTGGGAAAGATATCTAATTTAGCTTTCCTAAGCAGATCTGTTGCCTAGAAACCCAGAGGAACATTGACTGGCTTCCGATACTACTCACGCATACCTGGCAACCTACATAAAAAGAAATAGTATCAGAACCAAGGCTTCTCGGGTAGCTAAGTGTAGCTCTGTTAAAGGTAGTTACCTAGGAAGAGCTGGATTCCTGGTATGAGACAGTTTTCCCTTTCTTTGGAAATTTGCATCATTTTTTTTCTAGAGAAGCATTATGTGCACAACAATAGATAAAAATATTGTTGAAAAATCACTGACACTGATTGAACAGATTGATGGTGCCACCAAAAACTTACCGTAGTGGAACAAAAGGGAAAAATTGATCTATGAAGCACAATAAGATGGCACAGTAATCATTGCTCAAACCCAACAGGTTTACTAGAATATCTCTTCCATATTTATAGCCCTTTAATAGAGCAAGCCAGATAGCTTTTCTAGGTCCTTGGGGGACCTCTAGCAGGATACTATTTCTATTATGGCGATTACTTATTATATGTGATGACTATTTTAGGCTAGGAAATTCTTTTGGTTTCTGGAAAAAATATCCTAATTAGTATGTCTAACATCAGCTGGCATCAGAAAGAATAATTTTTTCTTTTTTGTGAGGAAAGCAAATTTGCATAGCTTTGGATTTTTGGGAAAAAAAATGTTTATATGAGCTTTTCTGACAAAAAGTATAAGAAAGGTAATTCTTTCTGATGGCAGCAGAAACCGAATTTCTTCTTGCTTCCTTGTAACAAAATGATTTTTTCCTAAAATGGCGGATACACATGTTACAAAAGGAAAGCAAGAAGCCAAGGAAGAAGATAATGCCATAATGTCATGCAGCCAGCCAATCAGCCGACAGCAATCCTCTGTGTCGTCACAGCTCTTTAAGAAGCCGAATTCCACCCGGTTCCCAGCATTGTACTGTGAGTTGAGCATAGGGAGAGATGAGGTAAGTGCTAGGGACAGTGTTTTAGCAATCTTTTATTTATAGCATATTGGATAGTGATAGTGCAGGGACTGTGCAGGCTCTGTGTAATCACCGCACAGCTGCTGCATCTCCCCATCGCGCAGATCAAAGCATTAGGTGACGGGGTGGGGGGGATTAGCCAATAGCAGGCCACGATGTAGACAAGCCTCCCTAGTCTCACCTACGATGCTAGGGAGGCTTCTCCTCATCGTGGTCTGCTATTGGGTGCCTCCCCCCTGTCACCAGATGTTTTGATCTGCACAAAGGGGAGATGCAGCGGTGGCCATGCAGAGAGCATAAGCAACACAGGTGCCGAGGAGCGGGGTAAGTATAACCTATAGGAGGTGCCCAGGCATTAGGGGGGTCATTATAGGGGTTGGATAATCCCTTCAATCTGTTCTGTCATACATAGACTGACTGTGTATCTGACTTAGTCACAACAGTTGGTCTAATATATAGGCTTGTATACCTAGTAAATCTGCTGTGCCATAAAAAAATTATCTGTTCAGTTATACATAGACGTATGGTGCATTAGACTCATTGTCAACAAGCGATATAAAATATAGGCACGTTTTTCTAGTCTATCTGCTGCCCCATTCATACCTTATCTGTTACATTACTCATTCAGTTACTGTACACTATGGCGAACAGACAGTTGACTGGGCCCTAAAAAGAACGGGCTTTTGAAAAAATGTTGCTGTAGCTGGCATAAGTAGCAGCAGAAGAAGGGGTGGTGGAAGCAGCATTCCCAGCAACAGGCCAGAGCGGCCACTGTTATGCAGCGGTCGTGTTTTGACCAACAATGCAGCTGTACTGAAATGGTTGACTTTCTCTTCAACATCATCTCGGGTGACAACAGATACACAAAGCTAGGAATTCTATTTTGTTAAAGATTATTTTATAAAACTATAATGTTAAATCAAATTTATTGCGTTTTGTTTGATTGGAAACAAAGGGTACAGATAGTGTTGCCCATATTAATAATTATTTTTCATTACTGTAATCTTTCAAGGGTTTCAAGTTCAACTGGTTTATGTGCTAGATCTGGTAAGGTTTCTGGTAAGGCTGTAAAACACACCCGGAAAGGGCTAGAGGGCTGCAAAAGGCAGCAAAATGTAGGTAAATCCCCTGCAAACAAATGTAGATAGGGAAATGATGAGTTAACATAAAATAAATAAAAATTAAACAATATTAATTGGAGTGAGGTCCCATAGCACAGAATCAGGCTTCAAGTCACCCACCAATGGAGAAGGTCACTTACTATTATTTCGACCCCAGCACCCAGACAAAGGAGAGAGGTCCCACAGCAGAGAATCTGGCATCATATCAACCACCACAGGAGTAGGCCACCATTTAGTTACTTTGACCCCTTCACCCAGACAGAGGAGAGAGGCCACACAGCACATATTCAGGCATCATATCAACCACCGCAAGAGAAGGACACTTTTAGATACTTTGACCCCTGCACCCAGGAAGAGGAGAGAGGTCCCACAGCAGAGAATCTGGCATCATATCAACCACCACAGGAGTAGGCCACCATTTAGTTACTTTGACCCCTTCACCCAGACAGAGGAGAGAGGCCACACAGCACATATTCAGGCATCATATCAACCACCGCAAGAGAAGGACACTTTTTGATACTTTGACCCCTGCACCCAGGAAGAGGAGAGAGGTCCCACAGCACAAATTCAGGCATCATATCACACACCACAGGAGAAGGCCTCTTTCAGTGACTTAGGCCGTTGGACCCAGACAGAGGAGAAAGGTCAGAGATTAGCTTCATATCCCCCAGCACAGCAGAAGACCGCTTTATTTGACTTAGGCCTCAGCACCCAGACAGAGGACAGAGGTAGCATGGCAGAGGTTATGGCTTTATGTCACCCGATAGTTTAACAGGCCACTTTCATCTAGTTAGGCCCCGGCGCCCAGACAGAGGAGAGTTTCATTCAACTGTGGGTTACATAAAATTTGTATTAAATAAAGAAGTGGCCCGTAGTACAACAAGACATGTTTTAGGCAGTTATTAAGGACTACTCTGCACAAGGGAGGGACAGGTCCTGTGGGATCCATGCCTGGTTCATCTTTATGAGCGTCAGCTTGTCCACATTGGCTGTGGACAGGCGGCTGCGCTTGTCAGTAATGACGCCCCCGCCGTGCTGAATACGCGTTCTGATAAAACGCTGGCCGCCGGGCAGGAAAGCACCTCCAAGGCATAACATGCTAACTCTGGCCACGTGGACAATTTTGAAACCCAGAAGTTGAATGGGGCCGAACCGTCCGTCAGTACGTGGAGGGTGTGCAGACATACTGTTCAACCATGTTAGTGAAATGCTGCCTCCTGCTAACACGTTCCGTATCAGGTGGTGGGGCAGTTAGCTGTGGCGTGGAGACAAAACTTGTCCACATTTCTGCCATGCTAACCCTGCCCTCAGAGAAGCTGGCCGTGACACTGCTGCGTGGGCGACCTCTAGCTCCTCCTCTGCCTTGGCCTTGGCCTTCCACCTGTTCCCCTGTGACAGTTGGGAATGCTCTCAGGAGCGCGTCTACCAGCGTGCGCTTGTACTCGCGCATCTTCCTATCACGCTCCAGTGCAGGAAGTAAAGTGGGCACATTGTCTTTGTACCAGGGATCCAGCAGGGTGGCCACCCAGTAGTCAGCACACGTTAAAATGTGGGCAACTCTGCTGTCGTTGCGCAGGCACTGCAGCATGTAATCGCTCATGTGTGCCAGGCTCCCCAGAGGTAAGGACAAGCTGTCCTCTGTGGGAGGCGTATCGTCATCGTCCACCGTATCCCCCAGCCACGCACTAGTGATGGGCCTGAGCTGTGTGGGCTGCCACCCTGCTGTGAACCTGCTTCATCCTCGTCCTCCTCCACCTCTCATCCTCCTCGTCCTCCATTAGAGTGCCTTGGCTGGCGACTTGTGAACCTGCCCTCTGCTGCTTCAAAAACCTCCCTCTGAGCTACTTCTAACAGACTGGCCTGAAAGTCTTAGAAACGAGCCCTCCTCCTCCTCCTCCTCCTCCTCCACCTGGGCCACCTCCTCTTCCATCATTGCCCTAAGCGTTTTCTCTAGGAGACATAGAATTGGTATTGTAAGGCTGATAACAGTGTCATCGCCACTGGCCATGTTGGTGGAGTACTCAAAGCAGTGCAGCAGGGCACACAGGTCTCGCATGGAGGCCCAATCATGGGTGGTGAAGTGGTGCCGTTCCGCGAGTACGACTGACGCGAGCGTGCTGCAGCTGAAACTCCACTATGGCCTGCTGCTGCTCGCACAGTCTCTCCAGCATGTGCAAGGTGGAGTTCCACCGGGTGGGCACGTCGCATATGAGGCGGTGAGCGGGAAGGCCGAAGTTCCGCTGTAGCGCAGACAGGCGAGCAGCGGCAGGATGTGAACGCCGGAAGCGTGCACAGACGGCCCGCACTTTATGCAGCAGCTCTGACATGTTGGGGTAGTGGTGAATGAACCTCTGCACCACCAAATTCAGCACATGCGCCAGGCAAGGGATGTGCGTCAAACCGGCTAGTCCCAGAGCTGCCACGAGATTTCACCCATGATCGCATACCACCAGGCCTGGCTTGAGGCCCACCGGCAGCAACCACTCGTCCGTCTGTTGTTCAATACCCCGCCACAACTCCTGCGCGGTGTGGGGCCTGTCCCCCAAACATAAGAGTTTCAAAATGGCCTGCTGACGTTTACCCCGGGCTGTGCTGAAGTTGGTGGTGAAGGTGTGTGGCTGACAGGAGGAGCTGGTGGAAGCAGTGGAGGAGGAAGCCGAGTAGGAGGAGGAGGCTACAGGAGGCAGAGAATGATGCCCTGCGATCCTAGGTGGCGGAAGGACCTGCGCCAAGGAACTCTCCGCCTGGGGCCCAGCCGCCACTACATTCACCCAGTGTGCAGTTAGTGAGATATAGTGTCCTTGGCCGTGCTTACTGGTCCACGTATCTGTGGTTAGGTGGACATTGGCACAAATGGCGTTGCGCAGTGCACACTTGATTTTATCAGACACTTGTATGTGCACGGAAGGCACGGCTGTCTTGGAGAAGTAGTGGCGGCTGGGAACCACATACTGGGCGACAGACATGGCCAACAGCTGTTTGAAGCTGTCTGTGTCCACCAGCCGGAATGACAGCATTTCAAAGGCCAGTAGTTTAGAAATGCTGGCATTCAGGCCAAGGGCTCAAGGGTGACTAGGTGGGAATTTGCGCTTCCTCTCAAAGGTTTGAGAGATGGAGAGCTGAACGCTGCTGTGTGAAATAGTGGAGACGCTAGGTGACGGTGGCGGTGGTGGTGTCAGTGGCACATCCTCTGTTTGCTGCTCGGCAGGTGGCAACATTCCTCTCGAGGCGGAAGCAGAGGCAGCAGCGGTAGAGGTAGCAGGGGGAGCCTGAGCGTGTTCCTTGTTTTTGAGGTGTGCACTCCACTGCAGTTCATGCTTTGCATGTAGATGCCTGATCATGCAGGTGGTGCTCAGGTTAAGAACGTTAATGCCTCGCCTCAGGGTCTCATGGCACAGCGTGCAAACCACTCTGGTCTTGTCCTCAGCACATTGTTTGAAGAAGTGCCATGCCAGGGAACTCCTTGAAGATGCCTTTGGGGTGCTGGGTCCCTGTTGGCGCTGGCCAATAGCAGGCGAACTCTCGGGATGGCGGGTGTTCTGCTTTTGCCCCCTGCTCCCTCTTTGGCTTCGCTGTTGTCTCGGTCTCACCACTGCCTCTTCCTCTGAACTATTTAAGTCAGCGGCACGACCTTCAGTCCATGTGGGGTCTAAGACCTCATCGTCCTCTGCATCGTCTTCCACCCAGTCTTCCTCTCTGACCTCCTCCTGTTCAGTCTGCACAATGCAATAAGACGCGGCAGTGGGCACCTGTGTTTCGTCATCATCAGAGACTGGGTGACTCTGCTGTGGTGGTATTCCCATGTCGTCATCATCTGGATACATAAGTGGTTGTGCGTCAGTGCATGGTATGTCTTCCACCGCTAGGGAAGGGCTAGGTGGACGCCCTGGGAACCCCTGCCAGCAGAGTCTTCAAACAGAAGAAGAGACTGCTGCATAACTTGAGGCTCGGACAGTTTCCCTGATATGCATGGGGGTGATGTGACAGACTGATGGGCTTGGTTTTCCGGTGCCACCTGTGCGCTTTCCGCAGAAGACTGGGTGGAAGACAATGTGGTGAACGTGCTGGAAGCACTGTCGGCCACCCAATCGACTAATGCCTGTTCCTGCTCAGGCCTTACCATCCTCATAACGGCATTGGGCCCCACCAAATATCGCTGTAAATTCTGCCGGCTACTTGAGGGAGTTGGTTCACTACTTTGTGCGCCTGAGGCCGAGCGGCCACATCCTCTGCCAGCAACAGAGACTCCACGGACCCCACCACGACCGCGTCCTCGTCCCTTAATAGAATGTTTTCTCATTGTTGCGATTCAACTCGCACCACAATAAAATATATTATTTTTAGCCCCAAAATTCCCACACTGGAAGATATACCGTAATTCCTTTTTCCGGTATTAATTACAAGAAAACTGCTGCAAATTGGACACCAGAATTTTTTAAATGCTACTTATGTTAAATGAATTCCCACAGTGGGAGAACTATTTCCTTTTAAAGGAGTAACAACGTGCGGCCTACTATTTCGGGTGTCACCAACACCAGATTGATTAAATTGGCCTTTTTGAACCAAAATGACAACACTGGACACTATAATGCCTTTTTCTGGTATTAATTACAAGAAGACTGCTGCAAATTGGACACCAGAATTTTTAAATGCTACTTATGTTAAATGAATTCCCACAGTGGGAGAACTATTTCCTTTTCAAAGGAGTAACAACGTGCGGCCTACTATTTCGGGTGTCACCAACACCAGATTGATTAAATTGGCCTTTTTGGAACCAAAATGACAACACTGGACACTATAATGCCTTTTTCTGGTATTAATTACAAGAAGACTGCTGCAAATTGGACACCAGAATTTTTTAAATGCTACTTATGTTAAATGAATTCCCACAGTGGGAGAACTATTTCCTTTTCAAAGGAGTAACAACGTGCGGCCTACTATTTCGGGTGTCACCAACACCAGATTGATTAAATTGGCCTTTTTGGAACCAAAATGACAACACTGGACACTATATAGCCTTTTTCTGGTATTAATTACAAGAGGACTGCTGCAAATTGGACACCAGAATTTTTTAAATGCTACTTATGTTAAATGAATTCCCACAGTGGGAGAACTATTTCCTTTTTAAAGGAGTAACAACGTGCGGCCTACTATTTCGGGTGTCACCAACAACAGATTGATTAAATTGGCCTTTTTGGAACCAAAATGACAACACTGGACACTATAATGCCTTTTTCTGGTATTAATTACAAGAAGACTGCTGCAAATTGGACACCAGAATTTTTTAAATGCTACTTATGTTAAATGAATTCCCACAGTGGGAGAACTATTTCCTTTTTAAAGGAGTAACAACGTGCGGCCTACTATTTCAGGTGTCACCAACACCAGATTGATTAAATTGGCCTTTTTTGAACCAAAATGACAACACTGGACACTATAATGTCTTTTTCTGGTATTAATTACAAGAGGACTGCTGGTATTTTAGAACACCGGAATTTTTAAAATGCTCGTTTTGGTACATATATTGCCCACACTGGGAGAATTATTGCCTAAACCTTTTTACAGTATTATTTACTGAAGGAGTGCTTCTTCTGGTCTAACACCAGAATTATGTTTGTTACAGGGAAAGATTTTTTTAATTTATATTTCTGGCAAAAAAAATAATAAAATTAACTTCTGGCTGACAGTATTGGACCTGGCTGTAGTGACACTGGCTAGCCTAGCTGGAACAGCACATTCATGGGATTTGCTATCCAAGTGGGTTACTTTCAGTTTCACCACTGATATATTAAATATATTGGCAGTTAGTAGGGGTGACACAAGCACAGCCAAACCCCTGATGTAGTATATCTATGAAAAAATCGACTATTACATGAGATTAATGGACGCTGTGGCAGCTTTTGCTGGCGCACCACAAGTCCCAAAATGGCCGCCGCCTATCAGCCCAGTAACATGTGCCAGAAAATGGTCTGCCCAGCCAGAAAAAAAATTGACTTTGACTGAGCAGCTGAATCGCTGTTGTTCTGTGTCACAGGAGTAGATTTTTCAATTCTTTGGAGCTTTTCTTTGGACTCTGTGGCAGCTTGAGCTGGCGCACCACAGGTCCCAAAATGGCCGCCGCCGGTCAGCCCAGTTACATGTGCCGGTAAAAATCGATCTGGCCAGTGTAAAAAAAATAAACTTTCAGTGAACAGCTCAGCTGAGTTGTTTTGATTCACTGGTGTAGATCTTTCACTTCTTCTCAGGTTTTTTCCTCGATTATTCCCTGCCTATCTCGCCCTCACAGCAGCTGCATCTATCCCTGTTCTATTCACATCGGGAGTGAGCACGTCCCGACGTGCGCACAAGCTTATAAGGAGGCTGAGTCACATGCTGCACTTGGCCAATCACAGCCTTGCCAATAGTAGGCATGGCTGCGATGGCATCTTAGGGCAAGTAGTATGATGCATGTTGATTGGCTGCTTTGCAGCCTTTCAAAATGCGCCACAAAAATGACGAACTACAAAACCGAACCCGAATTTTTATGAAAATGTTCGGGTTCGGGTCGTATCACGAACACCCCAAAATTCTGTACGGACCGGAACTATTCTCGAAATGTGCGCTCAACAACACTAGTGCTATTCGTATCCCACTCTTAAGTTCTAATCGCATTCGATTTTAACTTATGCTTTTTTGACAGGCATCGCATTCTATTTTAACTTACTGCTGATGCCTGGCAAAAAAAAAATGCATAAGTTAACATCGAATGCGATTAGAACTTAAGAGTGAGATACGAATAGCACTGCGTGCTAGAACAGCATGCACACGATTATTCAAATTTTGTATTATCGCGATACAAAACCAAACAGTAAAGTTAAAATCGAATGCAATTAGAACTTGTAGTGTGATGCGATTTATTTGAGTTCTAAGAATCGCATTGCGATTTCTGCTTCAGCCGGATTCCGTGCTAATGGAGCGTCTACATCACCATGGGAAAAATGCTAGAATGTACTGGCGGATTTGAGAAGTTGAAATCGCAATGCGATTAAGCAAATATATAAGAATCGCTTTGCGATTTCAACGTAATTCAAACATCCGACAGTACATTCTACTGGAGGAGGCGTTCCCATGGTGATCGGTAGCTCAAAGTTGTAATCGCAATGCGATTTCAGCTTTAAGCCTGTACTATTCTGCTATATAGTACTTTCAAAATGCGCCGAGAGAACATGCCGAACTCCGAACCCGAACTTTTTTGAAAATGTCCGGGTTCGGGTCCGTGTCACGGACACCCCAAAATTCGGTACGAACCCGAACTATTCTCGAACTGTTCGCTCAACACTACCCGTGACTGATTTCTTGATGATGCAGACGCACAGGACTACTCCCCGGTGTAACTTTGAAGATAAACAGTGACAGCTCATGCATGACATCTGCTACGTTATTTGTCAGTCGCCAGGACTACAGGATGAATGATGTCATTCCACTGCTTCATGTCCTAGAGGGGATGCTGATAAATCTGACTGGCAAGGGAAGAGAAGACAAGGCGCCTTTATCTCATGGCCACCTGAGCCCTGTGGCGGCTTAACTGGCATAGGAGGAGAAGAGGAAAGACATAAACTCCTAGGAATTCTATACATAACTGGGTGGTTTATTTGTCCAAGAGTAAGGAGAGAAGAAGGAGGAGCATGAAGAGCTACAGGGCAACTGATGGAGGTAGGGAGTCCTTCCGAGTCCCTTGTGCAAATGGCCAGATACATAATGAGTTGCTTGCATAGTGAGTGACTGCCGCATTATCACCATTCGGCAGAGGGAGGAACACTGGCTCTCCACAATGTTAGACTCGCACTACCGGTCCAAAATGGGGGCTGTTTTTACACCTTCTGAGAGGAATGTAAAACTCAACTACTACTCGAGACATGCTTTGTAGTCGGTTTACCGCAGCTTGTACAGTATGTGCCATCGCCCATTCTTATGAAGGTCTCACTAGGGGGACCATCTGACCTCATGCTTTACTGCCATGACTGCTGGAGGGGGTTGGGGGGAGCAGCACCAGCTCCATCGGCAGCATGTCTTGAGTCTCTGATGAGCACTTTTCTTCACCCGCCTACTGAAGAAACCAACCAGCAGCAGGAGGACATAGAGCAGAACCTGAGCCAGCAGGTGGTGGCATACTTGGACTGTACTCTTTCACCCCAGATTCAAGATCTTCTGGACTACTAGGCACCCAAATAAATTATGGCCGCAATTGGATGAGTTTGTCCAGGACAAGCTTTCTTCCCAGCCAGTGGTGTGGCATCAGAGCAAGTGTTTAGTGCGGCAGGTGGCATAATTACCCCAAAGAAAACTCGCCTTTAAGCATAAAATGTTGATAGACTAACCTTTATAAAGATGAATCAGACGTCGATCAACCAGGATTTCCAGACACAACTCACAGGTCTGATGCGACAAACTAGATCACTCTGGACGTAATGATCTGACTGTAGTGTGCTGCCACACTGGAACATTGTGACAAATGGTCTGTTACTTATGGCCATGTGCTGCTGCCACTATTCTGATGCCACACGCTTGCTTCCTCTACTGCCATCTGTTTCCACTGTGACTCTTCCACTGTTCCAGGGCCACTATTGTGACTCTTCATGCTGTTGCCATCGTTACCACTGTGTTACAGGGCCACTATTGTGACCGAGAAAAACGTGTCCTGACATTTCAACATCCATAAGGCCTCTATCACACGGTCAGTATTTTGCATCAGGATTTGATTATAATTTGGAAGCCAAAACCAGGAGTGGGTCCAAAACACAGAAGACATGTAAATATTTAAATCACATGTTATCTCTGTTTTGGACCCACTCCTGTATTTACCTTCCAAATACTGACCAAATATTTTTCGGCCTATTCTTCTGATGGATCAGAAGAATGGAGAAATAAACTGTGATATGAACAAAGCCTTACTGCTGATTCTCTCCCCCCAGTCATGGGGCCACTACTTGAATCATGGGACACTGCTCGGTTCAGTCCATGCCGATATATTAGACCTGATGCTAACATTGACTTGTAAGGCTGAGTTTTTTGGTCAGCTATTTCAATCAGTTTTTGTGAGCAAAATTCAGGAGCTAAGCCTACTATGGGATTAGGTATCCTCAATATATCTAAACCTGTTCTGTGGGTTTGACCTGTTTTGGGCTGAAAATAATTGATGAGAATAATTGACCAGATAACTAATTAACTAACTAACAAATAACTAACTAATTGACCCAATACAAGCATGTGTTTGCACAGCCACAACATGGATTAAAAGAACCATTTTTTCTCCACTACCTTATAGGCTGCTGTATGTTTTTCTTTTGGTTTAGCTAAGGGTTAGCTAATACTGTTGGTGGCCTGCACCATGATGAGAATGTCTATATATGTGATCTGCCTGCCATTCTGACACACAGTAACTGTTTTGCTACCAGTAAATAATAGCTATGTTGCTGCAATGCACAGTCATGTACACCAAGACACATTCTCTCTAAAGTTTAGCTGCAGCCTGGAATAGACCTCATTTAACGTATTTCATTATGAATTAATTTGTAATGAAGATAATTTCTTGGAATAAATTTGGCGAAGTAACTGAATCAAATTTTTGAAAACGTCGCTTATCTCTAGCCCCTACATCATAAACTGTTGTAAAAAAGCAATTAGTTGAAATTGTCACTTTTATTCAGCCTTTACCACTTTCCAAAAAAGGGACAAGACAATGGCGGGTGATGGGAGAGCCATGGGCCCCAGCAGATTTATAATAATTTAATTTAATGAGTAAACTCCACACTAGATATAATTTCATTTTAGATGCATGGACTGAAAGAGAAAGTTCTTAGTTTATGATGAGGTATGTTGCCTCATCATAAATTAAGTGCATCTTCCAGTGGTGCAGGGGATATCAAGACCAGCATAGCAGATACCGGTCGTTGATAAATGATCTCCATTCTGTGTAGTATTGTATAAAATTAAGAGAAATTCTGGAAAGCAAAAAAAACTAGATCTGAGTGTAATACAAAATTGGTGCTATAAAGTAACTATTAGTAGCAATAATTATAAAATCATACTACAAAAACATTTACGCTAGGGTTACAATTAGAGTTGAGCAAACTTCTGTTTTAAGTTCGGCGTCCAAAGTTCGGGTTCAGGTTATCCAAGCATCCCGTTATGGATTCCGCTACCACGGACCATAACGGCATTTGGAATCCGGGGTGAAGGACCTGGGGTGACGTCACCGTCATAAGATCAGTGCAGGGGGCGTGGCTCAGTACTGCATTGGATAAGAGGTCGTAGGCTACCACCTCTTATCTAATCCAGTACTGAGCCACGCCCCCTGCACTGATCACATGACGATGACGTCACCCCAGGTCCTCCGTGTTGTCCAAGGTTCGGGTTCATTGAAGAATCCCCTTATGGATTCCAAATGCCGTTATGGTCCGTGGTAGCGGAATCTATAACGGAATGCTTGGATAATCGCAACCTGAACTGGATGCCGAGCTTGAAACAGAAATTCGCTCAACTCTAGTTACAATCTTTTCAGTGTAGGGCATGCTTTAAAGACTGCATTCCATTTGGTTGCTTAGGTAAATTTGAGCATATAATGTCATACTACTATTTTTTTTTAATTGCGATGTCTCTATCCTCACTAGCTATTATGATAGATAAATTAATAGTGATGTTCCTCTATGAACTTAATTTAGCTGTACATCCTATTGTGGTCACTGTTTTCATATTCCAAATTTGATGCCAGTCGACAGAATACAATTCTATAGAATTATGTAAATAGATGACAATGATATAAGGCAGTTCACTCGTGTTATAATGAATTTGCAGGTTTATGAGCTGAATGGAGTACATTTTACATCTACATAATCTTTTTTTCCAATATTACGATACTTATTTTTAGCACACAAAAATCTCTCCTTGGTCTGAGTTGCAGTAAGCCTCCTGGCTAACGAACTGTGTCAAATGGAAGAAAATTAACAAGCTTCTTAAATTTGACACAGCTGCCAGAAAGCACAGTGCTGGCACTCTTTTCTTTGTCTTCATAGATGACTACTTCTGAAAAATTAGAAAGGTGATATTTTAGGTAGAACAACAATGAGATGATAACATGTTCTCTGCTCTACAGACCTTCCTAATTGTGTACAATGTTGTGATAACTGGCATTATATGTCCTCTAGTTCATCTCATCATGGTGGCTGTAAAAACATGATTCATAGCATTGAAATGATTTATAATTTAATGAAAAATATCTGTTCATCATAAAACCAGATTCCTTAAGTGCCAGCTTCATTCACATAATTTTTCTTTAAAATGACCATGTATTAGGGTATAGCCTTAGGGCTCATGCACACGATCGTGTGCCTGCTGGGCCTGTATTGCGTCCCACAAATAGCGGGTCCGCAATATACAGACTTCGGACGTTTTTGCATCACATCATGGATTCGGACCCATTCAATTTGGAAGGTCCGATGTGGAATAGAGGCACGGAACCCAACGGAAGTGAAATTAATCAGAGACAGTCAGAAATCAATCAAGATAATTGCCAAGGAGAGTGGAAGGTTAAGGGAAAGGCTAGGATTCCAAAGAAGAATTGTGTGAGCTGTGTAGAATAGGGGCAAGTAGGGCAGACAAGCAGGCCAGCTGACAAACAGGAAAAGAGAAAACAGGAACTGTGGCTAGCTATGCCTGCTATCAGAAGTGTAGGTGCTGCAGTGACCTTAAAAGCAGCTACCTGCAAGCAAATACTTTCACCCCCCTTCATTTTCACAGAAATCCTTTTTTGTGAGGTTCAATTTAATTACTTAAGAACTCCCGTAAAAAAAAATTATTCTCTGACTGGCTAAAAAGGTACATGATGTAAACTGTAGTGAATGTAATCTTATAGACCGGTAAGTTTGACATCTGTTGTTGGGAAACTGTTTGAAGGTTTTCTCAGAGATGCTATTTTAGATGATCTCAAAGGAAATAAGCAAATAACGCCATATCAGCATGGCTTTATGAGGGATCAGTCATGCCAAACGAATGTAATCAGTTTCTATGAGGAGGTAAGTTCTAGACTTGACAGGGGCAAATCAATGGATGTCGTATATCTGGACTTCTCCAAAGCATTTGACACTGTACCACATAAAAAGTTAGTATATAAAATGAGGATGCTCGGACTTGGAGAAAATGTCTGTAAATGGGTAAGTAACTGGCTGAGTGACAGAAAACAGAGGGTGGTTATTAACGGTACACACTCAGTTTGGTCAACTGTCAATAGTGGGGTACCTAAGGGGTCAGTACTGGGCCCTATTCTTTTCCATATATTTATTAATGATATTGTAGAAGGCTTGCATAGTAAAATATAAATTTTTGCAGATGACACTAAACTGTGTAAAGTAATTAACACTGATGAGGACAATATATTGCTACAAAGGGATCTGGATAGATTGGTGGCTTGGGCAGATAAGTGGCAGATGAGGTTTAACACTGACAAATATAAAGTTATGCACATGGGAAGGAATAATGCAAGTCACCCCTACATACTAAATGGTAAAACACTTGGTAACACTGACATGGAAAAGGATCTAGGAGTCTTAATAAACAGCAAACTAAGCTGCAAAAACCAGTGTCAGGCAGCTGCCGCCAAGGCCAATAAGAAAATGGGTTGCATCAAAAGGGGCATAGACACCCGTGATGAGAACATAGTCCTACCACTTTACAAATCGCTAGTCAGACCACACATGGAGTACTGTGTACAGTTCTGGGCTCCTTTGAACAAGGCGGACATAGCTACAACTACAGTACCCTGAAAGATTAGTAAAATTTGGGTTATTTACTTTAGAAAAAAGATGAGGGGAGATCTATGAACTATGTATAAATATATTAGGGGTCAGTACAGAGATCTCTCCCATCATCTATTTATCCCCAGGACTGTCACTGTGACGAGGGGACATCCTCTGCGTCTGGAGGAAAGAAGGTTTGTACACAAACATAGAAGAGGATTCTTTACGGTAAGAGCAGTGAGACTATGGAACTCTCTGCCTGAGGAGGGGGTGCTTCTGGTTGCCTGAGTGGTCGAGAGGGAATTTTTTACTCCCCTTGGGTGGGGAGGGTTGGCTTCTACCTCACGATTTTTTTTTTGCCTTCCTCTGGATCGGCTGGCAGGATGACGGGCCGGACTGGATGGACAGATGTCTTTTTTCGGCCTTGTGTACTATGTTACTTGTGTACTATGTTACTCCAGTGTTTGGAAGATGGACAGCTGAACGCTGCCATGGCACATTGTGGTTCTGCATGTTGAAGGTGACGGACGTGGTGGCGTTGCTGACACATCTTCTGTTTGCGGGGTGGCCAGTGCCACTGTCACTCCAGAGGTGGAGGAAGAGGCCGAGACTGCAGCAGAAGAGGGAGCAGGAGGAGCCTGAGACGTTTCTTGGTTTTGGAGGTGTTTACTCCACTGCTGCTTGTGCTTTGCACTTAGATGCCTGGTCATGCAGGTTGTGCTCAGGTTTAGAACGTTTATGCCTCGCTTCAGGCTCTGATTGCACAGCTTGCAAACCACTCGTGTTTTGTTGTCTGCACATTGTCTGAAGAACTGCCAAGCCAGGGAACTCCTTGGAACTGGCTTTTTTGTGCTCGGTACCTGGGTGTGGTGGGCAGTAGCAGGCGTACTTTTTAGGAGACGGCCGCTCTGCTTTTGCACCCTGCTGTGGAGGTGGCTCTGTGCGACCACCGCCTCTTCCTCCGAACTGCACAGGTCACTCGCATGACCTTGATTCCATGTGGGGTCTAGTACCTCATCATACTCCACATCATCTTCCACCCAGTCATCATCCCTGCCCTCCTTGTCGGTTTGCACACTGCAGAAAGCCGCAGCAGTTAGCACCTGTGTTTCGGTAATCTCTTCCACTTCTTGAGCAGGGCTAGGTGGATGACCCTGGAAAACCCTGCCAGCAGAGTTATCAAAAAGCATAAGAGACTGCTGCATGACTTGGGGCTCAGACTGCTTGGCTGATTTGCAAGGGGGTGAGGTGCAAGACTGATGCCCAGGGCCTGCATGTGCCAACTCTGAGCTTTCAGCAGTGGACCGGGTGGGAGACAATGTGAAGGTACTGGAGGCTCTGTCAGCCACCCAATCTACTAGAGACTGTACTTGTTCTGGCCTCACCATTCGTAGAGCGGCATTCGGGCCTACTAAATAACGCTAAAGGCTCTGTTGTCTACTGCAATTATATTAAAGGTGGAAAAATTAAATGACTTTTTTCTCTGCAAGGTACTGTGCCACCCGATATGAGTGGTGGGCACTGGCAGTGGGCATAGTACAGTCAGTGGGCCTGACACACACTGGCAGGCAACTGCAATTATATTAAAGGGTAAAAATGTAATGACTTTTTTATCTGCAAGGTACTGTGCCACCCAATATGAGTGGTGGGCACTGGCAGTGGCACAATACAGTCAGTAAGCCTGACACACACTGGCAGGCAACTGCAATTATATATCTGACCCCGGCCGATCAGATGCTGATGATCTATCCTGAGGATAGATCATCAGTTGTAACAAAGTGAAGAACCCCTTTAATTCAGCAGCAGCACTCTCCCTGCTCTAACTAACACTGCAGCTTCAGAATGAATCTAAGATGGATGCTGTCCTTGCTTTTTGACAGCAGGTGGGAGGGTCTGGGAGGGAGGGTATGCTGATTGGCTGGAATGTGTCTGCTGACTGTGAGGTACAGGGTAAAAGTTTGCTCAATGATGACGTATAGGGGGCGAACCGAACACATATGTTCGCCCGCCGCAGCGTACGCAAACTTTCGATGTTCACCAGGAACTGTTTGCCTGAGAATAGTTTGGGACATCTCTACAGACGTGCACAACGGTCAGGAGTATTTCTTGACCATTCCTCTTTACAGAACTGTTTCAGTTCAGCAATATTTTTGGGATGTCTGGTGTAAATCGCTTTCTTGAGGTCATGCCACAGCATCTCAATCAGGTTGAGGTCAGGACTCTGACTGGGCCACTCCAGAAGGGGTATTTTCTTCTGTTTAAGCCATTCTGTTGTTGATTTACTGTCCTGTTGTAACACCCATCTTCTGTTGAGCTTCAGCTGGTGCACAGATGGCCTTAAGTTCTCCTGCAAAATGTCTTGATTACCTTGGGAATTAATTTTTCCTTCGATGATAGCAATCTGTCCAGGCCCTGAGGCAGCAAAGCAGCCCCAAACCATGATGCCCCCACCGCCATACGTCACAGTTGGGATGAGGTTTTGATGTTGGTGTGCTGTGCCTCTTTTTCTCCACACATAGTGTTGTGTGTTTCTTCTAAACAACTCAACTTTGGTTTCATCTGTCCACAGAATATTTTGCCCGTATGTGGAACATCCAGCTGCTCTTGTGCAAACTGTAAACATGCAGCAATGTTTTTTTTGGACAGCAGTGGCTTTCTCTGTGGTATCCTCCCATGAAATCCATTCTTGTTTAGTGTTTTATGTATCGTAGATTCGCTAACAGGGATGTTAGCATATGACAGAGACTTTTGTAAGTCTTTGGCTGACACTCTATGTTTCTTCTTCACCTCATTGAGCAGTCTGCCTGTGCTCTTGCAGTCATATTTACAGGACAACCACTCCTAGGGAGAGTAGCAGCAGCACTGAACTTTCTCCATTTATAGACAATTTGTCTTACCGTGGACTGATGAACAGCAAGGCTTTTGGAGATACTTTAATAACCCTTTCCAGCTTTATGCAAGTCAACAATTCTTAATCATAGGTCTTCTGAGAGTTCTTTTGTACAAGGCATCATTCACATCAGGCAATGCTTCCTGGGAAAAGCAAACCCAGAATTGGTGTGTATTTTTATAGGGCAGGGCAGCTGTAACCAACACCTCCAATCTCATCTCATTGATTGGACTACAGTTGGCTGACACCTCACTCCAATTAGCTCTTGGAGATGTCATTAGTCTAGGGGTTCACATACTTTTTCCACCTGCACTGTGAATGTTTACATTGTGTGTTCAATAAAAACATGGTAACATTTAATTCTTTGTGTGTTATTAGTTTAAGCAGACTGTGATTGTCTATTGTTGTGACTTAGATGAAGATCAGATCACATTTTATGACTAATTTGTGCAGAAATCCATATTATTCCAAAGGGTTCACATATTTTTTCTTGCAACAGTATATGTGATTACTGCAGCAATACCCAATGTGTGGCAGCAATCTTACAGTGTTTGTATTAAAGAGGACCTTTCATCACCCAAAAAAATCTAAACTAAGTATGCCTACATGTAGAGCGGCACCCAGGGATCTCCCAGCACTTACTATTATCCCTGGGCGCCACTCCGTTCTCCTGGTATAGGCTCCGGTAACTTCAGCTCTTTGGCTCAACTGGGAGGAGCCTGCCCTTTTTGTCCTGGGTGTCTCCTTCTCCGAGGCTGTAGCGCTGCCCAACCGCAGGGAGAGAGATCCCTGGGCACCGCTCTACATGTAGGCATACTTAGTTTAGATTTTTTAGAGTAATGAAAGTTCCTCTTTAAGGTGAAATTGGGTCAAAAGCCTCAATCGTTCGTTTACGTACATTCAGTTTCACGGTTACAATTTACATTTTTCAATTTACGTGATTATGTATGTGATTATATGTACGAGATTACTGTACCAATACTGATATTACGTCACTCCTCATAATAGACCTCGATTTGCTGGCGGTGCCCGATCTTGTTGGTATTGCTGTCTGCCTACCATTAAGTTTTGTTCGGCTGTAAGGCTGCAGTCTGCATCAGGCTACTAATGCCTCAATCATCCATTTATGTGTATTTAGTTTCCACATGGTAAAATCTACAATTTTTGAGGGGCTGTTTAATTTCATAAGGCAGAATATGTACGTGATTACTGCATCAATACCAACATTTTCTTACCGATCCGGCTGATTATCAAGAATAGACTTTGCCTTCCTGGCGGTGCCCCATCTTGCCACTGTTGCTGTCTGTCTGCTTACTATCATGTTCTGTACGGCTGCATGCTGCAGTCTGCGTCATGCCACTAATGCCTCAATCGTCCATTTACGTGTATTTCGTTTCCACACGGTTAAAATTTAACATTTTATGGGGGGCTTTCAATTTTATGAGGCAGCATATGTACATGATTACTGCATCAATACCAACATTTTCTAACTCCTCAGGCTGATTCCCGTAACTAGACCTCGCCTTGCTGGCTGTGCCCCATCCTGCCACTTTTTCCGTCTGTCTGCCTGCCATCACATTCTGTACGGCTGCTGCTACGGCCTCCATCATGCCACTGCTGTGACCTGCCGACCACCATCTTCTGTAAGTCTGTTGCTGCCTCCATCATGCTGCTGCTTGCCTGTCAACATGTACCATATGGCTTCTGGTGCAGCTGTCACTGCCTCATCTGCTGCTGCTCCTCGCTGTGGCTCTCCAACTGCCTCCGCCATTAGCGCAAAGTATCTTCCTCCACTATTACTACTACTACCACCACTACTGCTACCACTACTCATAGACAGCATTGCATGTTCCATGCTATACTGCTCCGCTGCTGCCACAATTGCAGCCGCATGCCACTATACCCATGCTGTACGCTTTCCACATCCACACTGCATTTCTGCTGCTCTCAATTAGAGAATTTTTTTAACTCGTTCAGGAGCCACTTTTTCTTCTGACAATCAGCACTTGTGCGTGTCATATGGACAGGCATTCTGACCTTGTCAAGACATAATTTTTGAATGCTTGGACCCCCTAGCCACTTTTTTATTTATTTATTTTTAATCTCATAACACCGTGTGTGTTTAAACATCATCTGCCTCTGGTAAGGGACAATTTTTGGAAGCTTTGGAATATGAAAAAGCATGACACATGTGGTGGCGGGGTGTGCTATTAAACATGTTGCATGTTAAAATGTGCGTTTACCCATAGCTATGAATGGTCACTCAGACATCATTTACTGTTGTGATCATTGCGTTCCAGAGCTTGGGGCAAAAAATGTGATAATAAGGAAATGAAAGGAGATAGTGTATATATATGTTATTCTAATAAATCTAAGTCCTAGGAGGCTAGACCAACTTTCAGGGCAATTGGAAAAACTTCGGTTCAGTCCAAACCGATTTGGGTCCGAACCAAACTTTTAAAAAAAATTGGCGAACCAGACCCTAAAGGAATCTTGACTGGATCGCTCATCTCTAGTAAAGCTACATGGTGACATTCCTTGATGTAGTTTTTCTAGCCAAAACAAGAAGTGAATTAAAGAAGATTTGAGAGAAGTCGTATCTGTACATTATACTTTCTCTCTTCTTACAATCCACTCCTGATTATGGCTTTTAAGACTACATCAGGAAACCTTAAAATGTGACTATCCCCTTATATTGTATGCTTTTTATCAGTTCTGGCGGAAAGCAACATGTATCAATCCCCCCAGGGTTAAATCTACCACTTAGCAAGAAACCATCAGATTTCTGTAAAAAGGTAAAAAGACAAGGGGTAGGATCAGGCTCGTACTGGCCCACAGCGGAACAGGTAAATCCCCTGAGGACCCCCAGTCCTCTATCCTCCGCACAAGTGGCACAGTACTCTGACTTTACTACATACAATGTTCATATAAAATACTGGGCATATTATTTAGCAAACTACTAAACTTATTATTATGGATGCATTAGGTGTCTGAGATGACTTGTTGGTGCAGAGGCAGGACAGTCAGTATCCTCTTTTACCATTGACCTGTCTTCTTGAAATCACTGCAGGGCCTCCATAATCAATCATCTCGTAGTGTCTTACTTCTGCCTGCTGCTGTGTGAGAAGGTGATATTCTCATGTAGCTGTACAGTGGGCCCCTGAAAGAATTTTACTTGTGTGCTCTAGACTCCCCAGTCCGACACTGGGTAGGATGTTTAGTTGACTTGGTGAACTGACCTCTAACATCTCTGAGTTGCTATCAATACATATAGATTAGAATGTAATGTAACCTGCTATATATTGTGTAATCTGTTAGAGTTTTGGGCTGAGATTTCATGATATAAGTGACTCTATAGGTCTTTTTACAAGTCAAGATAAATTTGTGAAACCAAATGCTGATTGACATAGCAAGTTGTTAAGGTTTTTCCCACAAAGTACACATCCTCTTATGCTCAAAAAACAGTTATCCACAGAGAACGTGGCACTGGAGGTCCCAGAGTCCCCATATAAATGGAACAAAGCGGTAGTGTGCATGTATGACCAATGCTCCACTCACATCTATAGAATTCGATGAGAGTGATATTTGTCAGACATAGAAGTCAATGGAGTGGTGGTGATGCATGCACACTTCTGCACCATTCACATGGGGACTTGTGGATGTGCCCCCCTTTCTCATGATTGTTGTGACACCAAGCGGTCAGACCACAGAAATAAAAAAAAGTGTCTATGCACTATGCATGATGACAGTAGGTGCTCTCCAGCCCTCCTGCAATCTCTGATGTGGCCAACAATGGAAAATAATAGTGTAAAGTGATAGGTCTCATGGTGTGAGGGGCAATTAGCTAATGTGGCCATTCCCATCTGGTATTCATAGAGGGAACGATGAAGGGGTTTTCAGAGATTTTTATACTGATGACCTATCCTCAAAATTGGTCATTAGTATCTAAGCGATGGGGGGCTGACAAACTGACCGCCACAATTAGCTGTTTGAGAAAGCAGTGGTGCTTCTGTGTGCTTTCTAAGCCGAGTGATGACACATCCATGTGTCAAGTGGCCTGGGAGCAGATCAGCTCCATTCAAGTGAACAGGGCTGAGCGCGATACCATGCACAGCTGCTGTACAATGTGCGGCGGTGTGCTTGTTAGGAAGTGAGAAGGCTGTGGCGCTCACAGGCTGGTGCCTTTTCAAAACAACTGATCAGCCCCAGATGTAGAACCCCTCAGATCAGATACTGATGACATCAGTAAAAAAATCTCAGAACACCCTTTTAAGAGAATAGCCTTCAATATGGCCAGGACATTGTGGAACCAGTCCTACTGCTTTTTATGTTTCAGTTATGAGACATGGTGTTTCAACAAAATAACGCCCACCCACATACTGCCCATGCAACACAACATTCAGGTTATCTAGCTGCCCCCCTGGCCACCTTGATCTGCTGATCTCTCCCCAATCAACAATGTCTGGGACTGTATGGAGTGACTGATCTCTTAAGCACAGCAATCCACCTGCTTGGCTGAACAACAGGTCCAAGTTGAAAGAGATTGAAATGGCATACCACAAGAGGTTATCCAGCACCTATATGACTGTTACCAGGCCATAGTGGAACCTACGCTGCAACCCAGTATTAATGTGGCTCTGCCTGTCTCATCATTCACCAAGCACCACTTGCTGAATTTTTAATTTTCTTTTTCCTACAGTGTATTTTAATAACAATTTATATAAAACATGTGCAGTATACTTCAATTAAAGAATAACACTAGTAAGCAGCAGGAAGGAAGATAAGGGAAATAAGGCATATACATATGATCAGTAGCGTAACTAAAATTGACTGGGCCCCACAGCAATTTTGAAAGGGTCCTCCTCCCAACGAACTTCTTCACATCCCTCTCCTCCATGCAAAACCTACTTCTGTGGCTAATTAAGATCGTTCTCTCAAACCAGGCCTAGCAGCTGTTCCGTCCGTTTCCTACACGTACAGTATATACTGTATATCATGGCACTGTATATGTGGGCGCTTTCTGAATTTGATCCACGTAGCAGCCGCTTCCCTTGCTTCCACTATAGCTACGCCCCTGCATACGATGAAATATAATGAAAACTATGTTAAAATATTTCTTTTTATAAAAGATTGACACGATAGGTATTAGTGGGCCTCTTAGGTAATGGTTAGTATTATGGATTGTTTTATTACTAGAGCTCCATTATGAGTATGATGAGATAAGCAATCTAGATAACTTATCTTACCTTTTTCCTTTTACACCTCTCTGTATTTTACATATTATGCATTACAGAAATTATAACTATTGTCTGCATGTACAATCTGTCCTTTCATGAAAACAGAGGGAAGTGACTAGTTACAGTTAAATGAAGGAGCTGTGACATTTTGCAGGTTGCTTCCCTAGTCACGCTGTCATGCACAAGCTTTCGCCTGTTTGAATTTTGTTGTGTTTATTTAAAAACCGGTTTGTAGATGGAAAGTGGATCAGCAGAGTTCCTGTTTCTGTAGTTAATCTCTGCTTTTTAGTGGCATTAATCATCTATTTCTGACATTAACAGGGGTTGCAAAAGTTCGCTGTATCTGATACTTAGTCCTTGTCTCAGTTACTCCATCTAGTGGACAAAGACAGAAAAACTACATTCATGATCACAGTACCGAGAACACTTTTGCAGCCATTCAATATGACAACTTTATGTTACCACAAAGCTTAAAAAACAACTTTGGAAGCTGAATCATTTTAACATGCTCCCTGATCAGATAAGACTCTTCTCCACTTGATGGCAGCAGTAGCACCACCATTAGCGCTGATAGAGGTGTTTTAAGAGTTAATTATGTGAAACCTGAGGATTCACTACCCCTGACTGTTAGTAAATCTCACTGGCAATTGCACAGGCACAACCGCTGTGTCTCCTTGATCTCTGAGATGTACATATACATCTATTGTAGGATCTACTACAATGTACATTTACATGAATGTACAATGTACACACTTAATGTACATGCAGATTAAAATGAAGGATAGATTCTACATCACTTTTTTTTACAGTAAATCCACTTCTGGTTTTGGCTTCAAAAACTGAATAAAAAAACTTGAATGTGTAACAGCATCTTTAATGCATTTGACACCTTACGGACCCAGGACGAGAATGCTCATCCTAAATGGCCGGTACTTTTCGCACCAGGACGAGAATGCCCTTCTTCCCCCTATGAACAGTCCAGCAATCAGCAGCACGGATCAGTAACAGCAGGATCCCTGCTGCATCCACCAGCATCGGTTATAACGCCGATGCAGGTGGATTTACCCCTCATATGGGAGGTTTGCGCTCCCTTTCCTAAGCCATTGGGTCCCCACGCTGCGGTGGCAGGGACCCGGTAGTTGCCATGACGGCCCCGATGCCTGCCAGCTACGGAAGCTCAGGAGATCCAGCCTGAGGGTTGAGTGTCCTAGGCAACTGTCGACGCTGAAAATTCAATTCAGTACAATACAGAATGTATTGTACTGAATTGAAACAGGGATCAAACCCTGGTAAGTCCCACAGTGGGACAAATATAAAAAGTAAAAAAAAGTGAAAAAAAAGTTTTGGTTTTTTTTACAATAATTTTTTTTTATGTTTCAAGTAAAAAAATAAAAATGCGTCCTTTTCCCAAAATAAAGTAAAAAAAAAAATTGTAAAAAATAGTGAAAAAAAGATAAGACATATAAGGTATTTCCACGTCCGTATCGACCAGGTCTATAAAAATATCACATGACCTAACCCTTCAGGTAAACACCGTCAAAAAAATAAAATAAAAACTGTGCTAAAAAAACATTTTTTGTCACCTTACATCACTAAAAGTAAAACACCAAGCGATAAAAAAAGGCGTATGCCCCCCAAAATAGTTCCAATCTAACCGTCACCTCATTCTGCAAAAAATGAGCCCCTACCTAAGACAATTGCCCAAAAAAAAAAAAAAAACTATGGCTCAGACTATGGAGATAATAAAACATGATTTTATTTTTTTTCAAAAATGCTCTAATTGTGTTAAATGTGAAAAAAAAGTTGAAAAATTAACTATCGCCGCATCCGTAACAACCTGCTCTATAAAAATACCACATGACCTAACCCCTCAGATGAACACAGTGAAAAAGATAAAATAAAACCGGTGTCAAAAAGCCATTTTTTTGTCACATTACATCACAAAAAGTGTAATACAAAGCGATCAAAAAGTCATACGCACCCTAAAATAGTACCAATCAAACTGTCATCTCATACTGAAAAAAATGAGACCCTACTTAAGACAATCACCCAAAAAACTAAAAAAAAATCCTAGGGATCTCAAAATATGAAGACACAAAAAAATAATTTTTTTCAAAAATGCTTTATTATGTAAAACTGAAACAAACAGCTAAAAAAAGTACAGTGGTCATATTTGGTATTGTCGTGTCCACAACAACCTGCTCTATAAAATACCACATGATCTAACCTGTTAGAGCATTGTAAATAACAAAAAATAAAAATGGTGCCAAAGCAGCTATTTTATATTACTTTGGCTCACAAATATAGAGCAACTAAAAATCATATGTACCCTAAAATAGTGCCAACAAAACTGCCATATTATCCCGTAGTTTCCAAAATGGGGTCATTTTTGGGGGGAGTTTCTACTCTAGAGGTGCATCAGGGGGTCTTTAGATGTGACATGTCAACTTAAAATTATCCCAGTAAAATCTGTCCTCCAAAAACCATATGGCGTTCCTTTCCTTCTGAGACATGCCGTGTGCCCGTACAGCAGTTTACGGCCACATATGGGGTGTTTCTGTAAACCACAGAATCAGGGCAATAAATATTGAGTTTTGTTTGGCTTTTAACCCTTGCTTTCTTCGTGGCAAAAATTAAAATTGAAAATCTGCCAAAAAAGTGAAATTCTGAAATTTAATTTTCATTTTCCATTAATTTTTGTGGAACACCTAAAGGGTTAACAAAGATTTTAAAATCAGTTTTGATTACCTTTGGGGTGTAGTTTCTAAAATGGGGTCATTTTTGGGTGGTTTCTATTATGACTTCCGACCTGAACTGGTCCTTAAAAAGTGGGCTTTGCTTCTAAACTTTTAAGCCTTCTAACGCCCCTTAAGAATAAAATGGCATTCACAAAATGATCCAAACATGAAGTAGACATATGGGGAGCTATTTTTGGAGATATTACTATTTATTGTAAAAGTAGAGAAATTGAAATTTGCAAATTTGCTAATTTTTCCAAATTCTTGGTAAATTTTGCATTTTTTTATAAATAAAAATGGATTTTTTTTACTCAATTTTGGCACATAGATAATTTTGGCACATAGAGTGTGCACAGTGTAATGACAACATACATGTGAGCTGTACTGCCTGGAGGTACACCATACTCATTTTTCAGGTCGAGTTGAGCAAATTAATTTCTCACTGATCCAGTTTATTTGAAATTTCCCCAAAACTTTGGTTTACAACAAATCTGAATTTTTGAGGATTTATCCCCTATGAATCACACAAATTGTCTGCTGCTATCTTACATTTCATAAGACACAGGTGATGGCTGCTTCCACCAGAAAGGGATCATTTTTGGACAGTGCAGTGTGTTTTTAAACTATCTGTTACCTCAGTCTGTTTACCCATAGCCATATAGTATATGTACCATATAGATATATTTCCCACATGTATAGGCCATCTTCTGCACATCCAAAGTTTTTTCTGCTGTCACACCTTAACTCGTTCTAAACCTGCACCTCTTCCAAACGATTATGGCCTTTGAGAATGTTTTTTTTAGTACTGTATTATAATTTAATTAGTGTAAAGCTATGTTGCAGGGATATGAATAACACGTCTATACTCAAGCCGTGTCCAGAAACATCCCATTTAAGAGACAAATGTTAGTGGTTTAGTTGTTATATGCAACTACAATAATATTTCAGCTGTTTCATAACTATGGCTCCTGCCAACTTCTTGCCTCGGGTTTAAAGCTGAAGTATATTGAATAATTTGACCTCTATCTAAACGGCCATAAGTTAGTATTATATCATAAAAGATTATGACCAGAGTCTGATCATAGCTTCACCGTAGAAAATATAAGAATCTGCCAGGATTTGAACTCACAACCTTCTGCATTAAAGGCAAGAAACTTAACCACTGGGCTATACAACCCCATAATAAACTGTGCTGGAAAAAACTCATAGTAGTTTCTAAAGTGGTAAGTATTCCTATACAGAAAGAATACTTACTGAAGCCAAACTTTAAGGAAGTCAAATTCCTATCTTCAGATACTCAACTCCTCCTACTCCTTGTCAGTCATTACGTCATCAATCGATCACCAAAGTGATTGCCAAGAGACTGCAGTATGCGTGCACGTATCCAACGGCGCAGAAGCTGAACGTGCTCCTGTCCAAGTTGCTGGTGCTGCAGTCCCTCCCTTTTCAAGTGGTGGACTCTGCACCTTTCAGAGAAGCCAATGGCTTGTACCGAGCCTAGGTGGAGAGTCCCAAGCCGTCATTTATTTGCGAAAAAGGCAGTACCAGCCCTGCACACACATGAAGAACAGAAGGTGGGCCAGTCCTTGAGCCTGTCGATGTCTGCCAAAGTGCATGGCAGCGCCAACGTGTGGAGCTGTAACTATGGTCAGGGACAATACATGTCCTTTATGGCCCACTGGGTGAATGTGGTTCCTGCACAGCCACACCAGCAAGTTGGACAGGTTACGCCACTTCCACCTCCCTGTTGTCACGCCGTTAGTCATGCGACAATGTCCGCCACTGCAGGGACAAGTCACAGTGCCCCTCCAGCATACCACATGTGCAGGGCTCGGCGGTGTTATGCTGTTCTGCACCTGGTTTGCCTTGGCGAACGGAGTCACACAGGGGAGGAACTACTTCATGTGATGCATCAAGAAATCGAATCCTGGCTTTATCCACGACAACTGAAAATCTAAACCATGGTTATTGACAACGGGAAGAACATTGTGTCAGTGCTGCGTCAAGGAAGGCTGAGCCATGCGCCCTACATGGCACATGTGTTCAATCTGGTTGTCAAGCGGTTCCTGAAATCTTCCACCCATCTGCAAGACATCCTAAAAATGGCCAGGAAACTTTGCATGCACTACACCGCAAAGCACACTCTCCTTGAGTTGCAGCAGCAGAATGGCATCCCCCAACATAGGCTGATATGCGGCGTTTGCACCAGTTGGAATTCCACCCTCCATATGTTGGAACAACTATACGAACAGAGAAAGGCCATCAGCAATAAAGCGGATAGGAGTACTGGCTGAGTAATGTCAGCCAGTGGCAGCTCATGTATGCCACCTGCCTTTGAGAATGCCACGTTATTTGTCAGTCGCCAGGACTACGGATGAACTACGTCATTCCACTGCTTAATGTCCTGGAACAGGGGGTGGTAACAATGGCTGGTAAGGGGACTGGAGATGTGGCGCCTAGATCTAATGGCCACTAGAGCCCTGTGGGGGCTGAACTGGAAGAGGAGGGGGAGGAGGACATTGGAGCACAGGCAATGTGTAGAAAAATGGGTGCTTTTTCTACTCAGCTGACAGGAGAGGAGCAGGAGCAGCCAGAGGATCTACAGGGCGATGAGGAAGACGAGACAGAGGACCTGGACACACCGTGGCAGTAGGCAGTGGAGATGGAGGCAGGGAGTTCCTCCGAGTCACTTGCACAAATGGCCCGCTGAATGCTCACTTGCTTGCGTAGTGACAACCCAATTGTCACCATTCGGCAGAGGGATGATCTTGTTGGACCCTTGCTGCCGATCCAGAATGGGGGCCTTTTTTACACCCACTGAGAGCCACTACTCCCACTACTACAGAGACATCCTATGTAGTAATTTGGCAGCTGCCTATCTGCGCCATCGTCCATCCTCTCGCAGGTCTGACCGGAGGGGCCCTCTGCGCTCATGTTCCACTGCCATGGCTCCTGGGGAGGGGTGGGTTGGCTGGAGCAGTACCAGCTCCATCAGCAGCATCCTGACTCTACAGTGACTGATGAGTAGCTTTCTTCACCCGCATAGTGAAGAAACTACTCAGCAGCAGCAGCAGGTAGACCTGGAGCAGGACCTTAACCAGCAGGTGGTGGCATACTTGGACAGCAGCCTGCCAACCCACATTGAAGATCCGCTGGACTACTGGGCAGCCAAACTGGATTTGTGGCTGCAACTGGCCGTGTATTCCCTGGAAAAGCTGTCCTGCCCAGCCAGTAGTGTGGCATCAGAGCGGGTGTTTAGTGCGGTGGGGGCCATAGTGACCCCAAGGAGAACTCGCCTGTCCACCCAAAATGTGGAGAGACTGACCTTTGTTAAGATGAATCAGGCGTGGATCAGCCAAGATTTCCACCCACCAATTCCTGATGCATCTCATTAGATCATCCATGTTGCTTCACCCAATCCTTAAAAATAGAGACTGGTTTATTTTTGCTACCTGCCTCAGCTACTACTCTGAGGCTTCCACCCGCCTGATGCCACACATCTGATGCCAAGTGCTCCTTCTTTCACCCACCTTCGTCAGCGGGTACTGGTATTTCCACCCACCGCCCCACTCTGTCATCGGGTTACTTTGTGGTATCCTGATGCTGCTGCCATCTCCACACTATGTCACCTCACCATTCTTTGGTATCCTGATGCTGCCGCTCGTGCCATCTCCACACTATGTCACCTTGTCATATTGTGGTCTCCTGATGCTGCTGCCATCTCCACACTTTGTCAACTTGCCATTTTGTGGTCTCCTGATGTTGTTGCAGCCATCTCCACACTATGTCACCTTTCCTCTCTGTGGTGCCCTTATTCTTCTGCTGCCGCTATCTCCACACTATGTCACCTTGCCATTTTATGGTCTCCTGCTGCTGCCATGTCCACACTATGTCAACTTGCTATTTTGTGGTCTCCTGATGTTGCTGCAGCCATCTCCACACTATGTCACCTTGCCTCTCTGTGGTATCCTGATGCTGATGCCATCTCCACACTATGTCACCTTGCCACTCTGTGGTATCCTGATGCTGCTATTGCTGACGCAATCTCCACACTATGTCACCTTGCCATTTTGTGGTCTCCTGCTGCTGCTGCCATCTCCACACTATGTCACCTTGCAATTTTGTGGTCTCCTGATGTTGCTGCTGCCAACTCCACACTATGTCACTTTGATACTCTGTGGTATCCTGATGCTGCTGCCACCTCCAGACTTGGTCATTGTGCCACTCTGTGGTCTCCTCATGCTGCTGCCACCTCCACACTTGGTAATTGTGCCACTCTGTGGACTCCTCCTGATGCTGCTGCCACCTTTTGGTCAGTGTGCCACGCTGCTGCCGCCACCCCCAGACTCAGTTATTATGCCACTCTGTGGCCTACTCATGCTGCTGCCACCTCCAGACTCGGTCATTGTGCCACTATGTGGCCTCCTGATTGTGCTGCCACCTCCAGACTCTGTCATTGTGCCATTCTGTGGCTTCCTCATGCTGCTGCCACCTCCACTCTCGGTCATTGTGCCACTCTGTGGCCTCCTCCTGATGATGCTGCTGCCGCCACCTTCAGACTCTGTCATTGTGCCGCTCTGTGGTCTCCTTATACTGCTTCCACCTCCAGACCCTGTCATTGGGCCGCTTTGTGGACTTCTCATGCTGTTCCCACCCTCCCCTCTTCATGACTGGTCCACTATTTTGGCTTTCGGCCTGGCTGACATCATTTATTTGACCTTTCTTTTGATCTGTCAGAAGCAAGGAAAAATGAGACGCAGCTGTAGCAGCTGTAAGGCCTGTATGATCCCATCAGAATTGGCTTCTCATTTGGTAGCCAATAGCAGGAGTGGGTACAAAACACAGAAGACATGCAAATATTCCATTCACGTGTCATCTCTGTTTTAGATCCACTCCTGTTTTTTTTTTTGGCATTAGCAATACTGATGGATTATTGAGCAAATGCTGACCGAGTGAAGGCATATGCTCCACAGACAGGATATGTTTTTTGTGGGTTATTGTTCTGACAAATCAGAGGAAGGACAAATTAATCAGTGACGTCAACACAAACGTACTGCTGATACCCTCTACACTCTGTCAGCGGGGCTCTACTTGTATAAGAGTTTAATAGAACATGTTCTGTAGACATCTATGTGGAATCAGCTGACGATGGTATAAAAAGAGTGCGCTTCTTCTTGGCGCTAACATCGACCTGTAAGGCTGAGTTCATACTTGAGTTATTTGACCAGTTTTAACCCCATAACTGCCCAAGTAAGTGAAGTGTGCAGTGATTCCTCAGCCTGTCATCTGCATGTCATAGTGACTCACAGTATTATTTCACTACGACAGCAAACTCGCTATGCGTGTTATTGCAAGTCACAGTGTTATGCACCGCTAATAAAGGCTCTCTGCAGCCCGGAAATAGCTGATTCGCCGTTAATAAATTCGGATCGAACCAAATTATTCAGAAAAATTCAGAGAATTGAATTTTTGAAAAATTCCCTCATCTCTAATTATAAATAAGAACATTTAGTGTTAACTTCAATAAGGAATTTTGCACATTAACAAAATATGTATGCATTTTCATGTAAACACATAGGAATGAAGAACATCTCAGTTCCATGAATTAAGAATGGGTTTTTGATTCTTTTTAATTAATCATAAATCCAAAACTCAATCAATTGTTCTGGTGACTGCTTTTCAAAGATATATTATTTACATTATTTATAGTAAGTCCATTTAATAAAATAGAATTCTCTCTATGCCCCTGTGCTGCTATAGAAAGATAAAGCAATGAAAGGGCAAAGGTGGGGGAGTCGAAATGCAGAATAGCAATAGGATACAGAGAAGATTGGCTGATGTTATCTGAACTGCTTATTAACCTCATCAGAGATGTGTGAAATATCCACCCA
This sequence comes from Bufotes viridis, assembly GCA_033119425.1. NCBI lineage: Eukaryota > Metazoa > Chordata > Amphibia > Anura > Bufonidae > Bufotes > Bufotes viridis. The sequence goes on from CM065591.1 coordinate 185,094,864, forward strand.
GAAATGCAAAACAGTTGGTTTGAGACAGAACATTTGCCTTGTGCTTGATTGTGTTTTCTTTTTAAACCATTTTTTACAGATATAATAGGTTTCCTATTAAGGTAAAATGCAAGGTATTAAGATACAGGCTGGGCATATACTCAACTGTATGGACAATCAGTTCCTGTCAAAACCGTTTCTTCATATTGAAACGGGTTATCAAATAGTTTGAAAAAAAATATATTTTTTTTTGGTGGAACCCCTTCAGCTTTGTTTAAAGACTGTGGGGATTGACTTGACGTCCTGGCACTTGAGCACTGCAACCAATTGGTAGAGTTAGCAGTTACAAGTCCAAGCATTCTCATTTTATGTACCAACCTTTTATGTGGCACTGTATCATATTCTTTGGAGAAGTTGATATATAACATTTATTTACTCACCCCTGTCAAGTCTAGAACTCACCTCCTCATAGAAACTAATTAAATTAATATGTTATGACAAATCCCTCATGAATCAGTGCTGATACAGTGTTATATGCTTATTTTCATTGAGGTACTCCAAGGTAGCATCTCTTAGAAAACTTTCTAAAAGTTTACCCCTGACAAGATGTTAGACTTACCAACCTATAGTTTCTGGGCTCTGTTTTTGTATATTGGCACCACATTTGCTAAGTGCCAATCCTGTGGAACGCTCCCTGACCTTAAATATCAGAAATAAGGTTCGGTCTATGACACTACTTAATACTCGTACAATACATGGGAGTATGCCATCTGGACCTAGTGATTTGCCTATTTGAATATTTTTAAGACACCGCTGAACGTCTTCCTGGGTCAGACAGGCCACTTTTAATGGGGAATTTACTCTTACATTCTGCATTTCATCTGGCAGTTTGTTTCCCTCAGTGAAAACAGTGGAAAAACAAAATATTTAATAGCTTTGCTATCTCCTCATCACTCTCTACTGCTCCTCCCTCATCATTTTGAAAAGACCCAACACTTTTAGGTTTAACGTTTTTATCATTTATATTACTGAAGAATATTTAGGGGTTTTACTCTATTTGGCAATAAGTCTCTCTTCAGGTTGGCTGATTTTATTTGTCTTTTACATATTCTATTTTTTCCTCATAGTTTTTAAAGTTTTTCTTCCTCACTACTAGTGTTGAGTGAAGCAAAGCTTTAATTTGGTCTGAATTTCCTCACGCTTCGTGGTAACGAATCAGGTTTTCCTAAAATAGCGGTGTTATAAAGTTAAACTAAGTGTAGAGGAGATAAGCAAAGGAATGATTACCCATAATGCTGTGCAGCCAGCCAATCCACAGGTAGATATCTCTTGTGATGTCACACCCCTATAAAACCCTCATCCTGTGTTGTCTCCACCATTGTCCTGTCAACTGATCATAGGGAGATACCATCCAGTCTGCACCCTTAGGGGGACCAGGTGTTATTGATGACCATCTTCATATTTTGCTGGCTTTATTTCTTCCAAAGCATCCTTCAAAGTGTCCATGTCCTAGATAAGGCAGAAAGAAGCACAGAGAGGAGGAGCTTGATGTTCCTGATGACATATTCTCATCGATATTGCATGGCAAGAGAACGCTGGTATGCCAGTACTGATTAATATTATTTGTTTACTGTCAAATAACCTGCAGGGGATTGCATGCCAGAACAGCAATAATATGCATACTGTCCCCCCAACCTAACCAGCCAAACCCCATACCAGCAACAGCCGCCGTTTAAAGGTGCATTAAAGGTGCCGCGAGGCTATTAACAATGAAGACCGACTATACAATGCGGGTTTCTTTATTAAATGCAAGGCAGCTGCAGCATAGTCGCAACCCACCTGCAGCATAGCCTAAGTCACAGTGGCCTAGATATACCCGATTTATAGCGATTTGTGACAAATTAATTCGGAACTAGTCAAATTTCTTGGTAAACTTCGGCAAGGTTGCCAAATTAATTTTTTAAAAACTTTGCTCCTCTCTACTTGCTACCTTCCTGTTCTAGTGGTTTAAATGCTTTTTTTTTGTCATTTATTGATCCCTTTCCATGTCTATTCATCCAGAGCATTTTTCTTTTCTTGTACCTTACCCTTTTATTCCCATAAGGTATTTATCTCTCACTATTGGAGTTTAGAGTTTAGGAAATATCATATTTTGTAGCTGCATTTTTATTTTGAGGACATTGTCCCAGTTAGTCAGGCTTAAGGTCTCTCTAAGCTAATCAAATGCTTTTTGAAAGTTCAGTATTTTTGTGTCTCCCCGAAAAAACACTCTTTTGAATGACAATTGGAAGGTTATTATTTTATTGTCACTATTTTCCAGGTGTCCCCCAACAAGCACGTCTGTTGTTCTGTCAGATCTATTGGTTAATAGGTCCAGTATAGCCGTCCATCTAGTCCAATCCTAAACCAGTTGTCTTTGGTTATTGCCAAGAACCTTTCCTTTACAAGATCTATAGGTTTCAGTTTTCCTGTCTATATCTGGGAAGGTGAAGTCCCCCCATAATATGGGCCTTATTATGATTTCCATTAGTAGTAGATTTTCTGTGCATTAGGTGGCTTATAACAAACCCTAGCAGTATTTTAGTATTGTTTTTGCCTCCATTTATTTCTACCCCCAGTGACTCCACATGTTCATTTCCCTCACTTATATCTTCAAGAAGTGTGGTCTTTAGACAGGACTTCACATAAAGACAGAACCCTCCCCCTCTCTGGTTTTCACAATCCTTTCTAAACAGACTGTAACCCTGTAAGTTAACTGCCCAGTCACAGCTATCATCCAGCCATGTCTAAGTTATTCCCACTACGTCATAGTCCTCTTCAGACATTACTAATTCCAGTTCACCAGTTTTATTAGTCAGGCTTCTGGCATTAGTATACATATAATTAAGGTTTTGGGATATTTTTTTTACCCTACACCTTTCCTTATGAACTGCTTACCGGATCTGACATTCTCCTGACTGGCAGAGAAAGTTTGGATGCAGCAGTGCTCTCCCTGAACTGACATCCCCCTCATGTACCAACTTTGCAAACTTGTTGGGGTGTGTCAGATCAGGGCTAGCTTCCCTTGAACTCTTCCCTCTACCCTACTTTCTAAAATTAATCCAGCTACCTACCTCCCTTTCCTGACAGTCCATTCTACCACCCTTTTCTGCATTTACCCCACTGCTCAGGTAGCAGCAAACTCTTTTCCAAATTGTCAACACGTTTCTGTGTCAAAATTAGCTTGTTTAAATACAGGATCTGATATTCTAAAAGCGCAATTTGCTCACAGAAAAAATATATGCACCCTCACACGGCTGTTCCAGGACTGCATATATTTGAAAAGATGTGCACTGGACTGCGTTGTCAATGGGTGAACACATACTTGCTTATGGGGATTACACAAGAAAAGAGAAAGAAGAAAAAAAATAATACAGTGCAATGAAAAGCAACTGACTTAATGTAGCCCCCTCCTAAAGTCACTTATCTTAATAGGTATGTACACCATTGGGGGCATTTTTTTCTTATGAATGCATTTTACTCGTTTTGGGCTAAAAAGTAATTTTGGCCTTTCTGTCACAGAGGGTTAACTGTTTTTCTGTCTGTGTGGATCCTACTTTTACTTTTCTCTTATCTCTAAATTACTAAGTGGTCATAACTAGTGATGAATGAATCCGAACCACCACTTTCAAGACCATACCAGACATTATGTTGTCCAGGTACCGAACCCGAACATGAATTTTGGTGCCAAAAAACCCGTGTCTGGGTCGTTGTTTGCAGTTAAAATCAAACTTGTTGAAAGGCTGCAGTGCAGCCAATCAACAAGTGTTTAAGCTGTGGGCATCAAAGCCATGACTAGTATTGGCCTGGCTGTGATTGGCCGGCGTGCCATGTGACCATGCATGCATAAATGCCCGATCACATGGTGCGCAGCCATTCTGCTATAACTAATGTAGGGACAAGACACTTGGTACTTGGATTGGGATGGAATATAGAGAACGACAAGTTCTTCTTTGAAGTATCTATTGAAGAGAAAGTTGCAACTAGACGTACCATTCTTTCTGCTGTGGCTTCTATATTTGATCCATTGGGATTCTTGGCCCCAGTGATCCTCAAAGTGAGAGAAATACTGCAAGAATTATGCAGACAGAAGTTAGGATGGGATGAACCCATACCAGAAAATTTGAGGCCAAGGTGGGAGAGTTGGATAAGAGACTTGCAAAACTTGACAGCAGTTTGGATACCCAGATGTTTTGTACATCAAGATTTCAGAAAGTACAAGAAAATAGAACTTATCACTTTTCAGATGCCAGTAGTTATGGTCAGTGCTCCTACATCAGAGTGATATGAGAAGGAAAATACACTGTGCCCTGGTTATGGAAAAGGCCAGAGTAGCTCCTACTAGTATTCAGACAATACCAAGATTTGAACTGACAGCAGCTGTTGTTTCAGCATCAGTAGGAAAGTTACTGAGAAAAGAATTGGAATTAAAGATAGATGAAGAATATTTTTGGACAGACTCACAAGTTGTCCTAGGATATATGAACAACATACTTGAAAGACTAGCCAGATGTTTAAAATGGAATACAGTCATAAACGTAGTAGCTCGAATTCAACGTTTAGCAAAGGGAATCAGAAAGAAGGAATCATTGAATGTAGAGGATTGAATGAAAGCTGAAGAAACAGTCATAAGACTCATTCAAGAGACATTCTACAGTGAGGAGTTGAAGAGACTTAGTCAAGAACCAAAAGGCTTCCAAACAACCACCCATTGTACAAGCTTAATCTTGTTCTGCAGGATGTTATACTGAAGGTGGGAGGAAGACTGGAAAATGCATCATTACCTAGCAGAGTTAAGCATCCAGCAATTCTACCCAAAAATTCTACCTTCACAAGATTGATTATTGATCACCACCACAACAAATCCTTGCATCAAGAAAGAAGCTTTACCCAAAGCTGTTTGAGAGAAGGTGGTTACTGGATTGTGAAAGAATGCAAAGTTATAGCAAAGTAATTAAGTAAATGCATAGTCTGTAGAAAGGCACGTAGACCTACCGAAGAGCAAAGAATGGCAGATTTACTGGCAGATCGTGTAAACCCATCACCACCATTTCTTTAAAGCAGAATGGATTGTTTTGGCCCATTCATCACCAAACAGAACCACAAGAAGTACAAGAGATGTGGACTAATATTTACATGTCTGAGTTCCAAAACGATTCACCTGGAAATGTTAGAAGATATGTAAACTGATGCATTCATCAACGCCTTAAGATGTTTCATAGCCATTAGAGGTGCTGTCAGAAAGCTTAGATCTGACCAAGGATCTAATTTTGTCGGAGCAAAGAATGAATTAAAGAAATCTATAAAATAGATTGATAAAGAAAAAGCAACTAAGTACTTGTTACAGAAACAGTGTGATTTTCACATGAATGCTCCAAGTGCAACCCATACAGGAGGAGTTTGGGAAAGACAAATCAGAACTGTAAGAAATGTGTTAAGTTCAGTGTTGAAATAAAACGCCGAAAGAATGGATGATGCTTCACTTAGGACCCTGTTCTATGAAGTCATGTCTATTGTTAACAGTCGTCCACTTACGGTTGATAACATCAACGACCCAAGAAGTTTGGACCCTTTAACTCCCAACCATCTACTTCACCTTAAGTCTGATTACCATGTCATGTCATGAATAAGGATCGTTATATGTGGATCCGAAACACGTAGACGAGTACCTGTTTGCTTTTAACCTGTACCGCACCATGTGAATAAAGTTCTTCACGATTTTTGCAACGGAAGCTGGACCTTTCTTTCTTCACTTATTGGACTTTTGGCACATGTGGTTCCTCGGCGTGGCCTCGTGCCTCCTAGGATTGGGTGAGCTCACCCTATCTGTGGACTTGAGTTATATATTGTGTTCACAGAAGCAGAAAAGATAATATGCCTTTAAGACTCAGTAAAATGAATGTAAGGTAAGATCAATGACACAGCAGAATTATCAACAGAAAGCATAAACAGTTAAACTGTTGTTACTGCCCAGGAGTCTTGACCAATCACTGCCAGCCACACAATGAGCAGGAGTCTTAACCAATCACAGCCAGCGTCACACTGAGCAGGAGTCTTGGCCAATCTTACACGCCTGTGTGGGAAATCCCCTAGCTGGAATCATTATTCACCAGAGAGAGGAGCTGAACAGACACAAAGTTCCAGTCAGAGTTCAGTTTTATGGAATCAAAGAGGCCAAAATAGGTATTTAGAACAGTTATGATATGTTCCTAATGTTAGTAGTGTGGTTAGAGCTGTATACTGAACCAGTTGTGTGTGTTTGCTTACAGTTCCATCAAATTGCAACCAAATTTCAAAAAGCATTCAATCTGCGAACCACCATCTGGTACGGACCATCTTAGCAGAAGTTATCATTTAAGTAACATGGTGGAACAGCACGTGCCCACACGTCTGCACGTACTGACTGATGGGTCTGCTCCATTTAGCTTCTCGGTCTCCACATTGGGCACCAGGCCTGAGCTTGCCTTTTACGCCTTAGAGGTGCACTGCTGGCCTTCCCTGAGGCAAGTGTAATGCCCGAACGTGTGCTTAGCACGGCGGAGGAGTGATCATGAACAGGTGCTACCGCCTGTCCACAGCCAACGTGGACAAGCTCACATTCATTAAAATGAAACAGTGATGGATCCCAAAGGACTTGTCTGTACCTTGGCCAGAGTAGAGAGGTATACTGGCGGCACAAAACCATTGTAATACTCCAGCACATTCTGTGCATTCTTTTTGCTATTTCCCAATGTTTTGGGGCCTCCCCAAACCAAATAGCAAAAAAAATGAAAAATAAGGTTGGTGACCTCCGTGGCCTCCTCCACCTGCACCCCCACATCTGCCTTTGCCACCTGAACCGCCAATTCCTCCTCTTCCTCCACTCGGACCTCCACCTACTGGCTCAAGAATATTATTAGAGATGAGCGAATCAAAGCTGACGAAGTCGACTTTGATCCGAATTTCAGGAAAAATTTGATTTGCACCGAATGCGAATTTCCTCGCGCTTTGTGGAAATGAATCAAATTTTTTCCTAAAATGGCTTCTTTACGTGTGAGGACATGGGGCAAGGAACTCTGGGAAGGTGGGATCACTCATACTGACATGCATGCAGCCAATCAGCAGCCAGCCCTGTGATGTCATAGCCCTATAAATCCATCTTAGATTCTGCCATTCACCAGCGTGCTTAGTGCAGGGAGCGACGTGTCTGCAGGCAATAGGGACAGTGATAGGAAAGACTTGATTGTGGTTAAAAAAAATTGATTTACAAGTGCAGGGAAAGATTACTCAAGGTGTAGGGGAAGGATAGGGAGGAAACATTACACCAGCATTTGTGTTGAACAGGGTTCAGTCGGGGAGGGGAAAATATATTCATCGTTGTACTTTTCTGTTGAAAAGCCTGTTGTGTAAAAGTAGAAAAAATTTGGGCCTAAATGGCGTTCTACAGTGCAGTGATATATTCTGAAGCCCAGTTTGCCGTGTATTAGTGGCGAAATAAAAATATATACGCCGTCCTGAATTGCATATATCTGTTAAAAAGCCTGTTGTGTAAAAGCAGAAAAGAATTTGGGCCTAATTGACATTCTGCGGTGTAGTAATATATTCTGAAGCCCAGTTTACCATGTATTAGTGGCGAAATAAAAATATATTCACTAACCTGCATTGCATATATCTGTTGAAAAGCCTGTTGTGTAAAAGTAGAAAAAAAATTGGGCCTAATTGACGTTCTGCAGTGCAGTGATACATTCTGAAGCCTTCTTTGCCATATATTAGTAGCAAAATAAAAAATATTTAATCTAACATTGGATTATTTGATCTAACAGTATGTCATACAGCGAAGTGCCAGGCCCTGCACAAGGGAGCGGCAGAGGCGTAAATGTTTCTGGCACAGGCAGCGGTCGCAGCAGAGTAAGGGGGCGTGGCAGCAGAGGTTGCAGCGAGAGGCCTAAGCTCCCGGTGTCATCTAGCGGTCGTGTCTTGACCAGCAACCCAGCTGTTCTTGAATGTTTGACTTTGTCATCCACTTTGTCCCAGGGGACATCAGACACCCCCAGCCAAGAGTCTGTGGGTTCCTCTGACATGACTCTTAGTTGGCATGGCCCAGGAGCAGGCCCTGTGCCTTCACCTGTCCTCAACCTGCCTCTGTCCTTTTATGTTCCCTCAGTCAGAGAAGTATTATATGCTGTGGGGCTCTACTTTTCAGAGAGGATGAGCTACTAGAGGACAGTCAGCAGCTACTTCCCAGCCAAGATCTGGAGGAGACATCCGCTGCTTCCTCTACTAGGCAGGCAAGTACTGATGAGGAGAGTTGCGAGCGGTCAGGCTCCTGACCCAGAGACGGTTGAGGAGGACATCAGTGATGTATAGACAGTACTCGATGATGATGATGCTGATGTAGCTGATCACACTTGGAAGCCAGGTCGCGAATGGGCGCCATCATCATCGGGAGAAGAAGGTGGCAGCTTGCCGTGAGCCAGCGGTGGAGCCAGTAAGTCACTAGAGTGGCCAGGAGTCAGCAAGGTGACAGCAGTGGGAAGTCGGGAGTGAAACGTGCCGGGGTAGACCACCCGCTTCGGAGGAGCCTACCTGCTCGGGAAACAGTGGTGCACAGGTTCACAGAGGCAGCGGCAGTAGCAGTCAGTCAGTGCATACTGTTGGGGGGAAAATCACCTACTCGGCGGTGTGGCAGTTTTTTGATAAACCGCCAGGGGAGGTGAACATGGCCATATGTAGAATATGTGGGCAGAACGTGAAGCGTGGCCAGGGTGCAAATGTTGGCACCACAGCCCTGCATCAACATAAGCAGCGTCACCATAAAGTGGCCTGGGAAAACCGTGGCTCTGATGTGGTGGTCCATCGTGCAGCAGCAACCGTTGCATCACCCAGTAGCACGCACCCGGTTTCAGGATCTCAAGGCTCCACCACCTCAGCCGAAGGGAGCTGTCTGTCCTTCCCATCATCTGCTGGTCTTGATGCTCCTGCTCCTACTCCTCGCCAGTCATTCCATCAGCAATCGACCACCGAAGCGATTGCCAAGAGACAACAGTATGTTTGCACGCAACCAACGGCAAAGAAGCTGAATGTGCTCCTGTCCAAGTTACTGGTGCTGCAGACCCTCCCTTTCCAAGTTGTGGCTTCTGCACCTTTCAAAGAAATGATGGCTTGTGCCGAGCCGAGGCGGAGAGTCCCAAGCCATCATTTATTTACCAAAAAGGCAGTACCAGCCCTACACACACATGTAGTACAGAAGGTGGGCCAGTCCTTAAGCCCGTTGGTGTTTGCCAAAGTGCATGGCAGCGCTGACGTGTGGAGCTGTAACCACAGGCAGGGACAGTACATGTCCTTTACGGCCCACTGGGTGAATGTGGTTCCTGCACAGCCACACCAGCAACTTGGCCAGGTGACGCCACTTCCGCCTCCACGTTGGCACGCCATTGGTCTTGCGACAATGTCTGCCTCTGCAACCTCATTCTCCACCGTGTCCTCATCTTCCACTGCAGGGAAAATTCACAGGGGACCTCCAGCATACCACATGTGCAGGGCACGGCGGTGTCACGCTGTTCTGCACCTCGTTTCCATGGGTGAACAGATTCACAGAGGGGAGGAACTGCTCGGTGTCCTTTGTCAAGAAATCGAATCCTGGCTTTATCCGCGACAACTCAAAATCAGAAGCATGGTGACCGACAACGGGAAGAACATTGTGTTGGGGCCGTGTCAAGGAGGGCTGATCCATGTGCCCTGCATGGCACACATTAATCTGTTAAGCAGTTCCTGAAGTCTTCCACCCATCTACAAAACATCCTAAAAATGGCCAGGAAACTTTGCATGCAGTTCAGCCACTTGTACACCGCAAATCACATCCTCCTTGAGCTGCAGCGGTAGAACGGCTTCCCCAACATAGGCTGATATGCGATGCTTCCACCCGTTGGAATTCCACCCTCCATATGTTAGACCGACTATACGAACAGAGAAAGGCCATAAATGATTTCTTAATGATCCAGGACAGGAGTACTCCCCTGTGTAACTTCGATGTCCCGATGTCTGCCAGTGGCAGCTCATGCGTGACACCTGTCGTTTACTCAGGCCCTTTGAGGATGCCTCGTTATTTGTCAGTCGCCAGGACTACAGGATGAACGATGTCATTCCACTGCTTCATGTCCTGGAACAGATGCTGGAAACTCTGGCTGGTCAGGGGACTGGAGACGTGGTGCCTAGATCTCATGGCCACATAAGCCCTGTGGGGGCTGAAATGAAGGAGGAGGAGGAGGACATTGGAGCACAAGCAATGCGTAGCAAAACTCGGGATTTTTCTACACAGGTGACAGGAGAGGAGGAGCAGGAGCAGCCAGAGGAGCTACAGGGTGATGAGGAAGGTGAGACAGAGGACCTGGACACACCGTGGCAGTATGCAGTGGTGATGGAGGCAGGGAGTCCCTCCGAGTCACTTGCACAAATGGGACGATGCATGCTCACTTGCGCAGTGACAGCTGAATTGTCACCATTCAGCAGAGGGATGACTTCTGCCTCTCCACCTTGTTGGACCCTCACTTGTTGGACCCCGGTCCAAAATGGGGTCCTTTTTTTACACCTGCTGAGAGGGAGGACAAACTGAACTACTATAGAGACATCCTATGTAGTCAGTTGGCCACTGCTGATAAAGATGTGGCCATCATTCTTTGAATGAGCTAAGAAAGCTCCCTTTCAGACAACTCCTTATCTTCTCCAGAGCATGAAGGTTTCATCCTACCGAAGAGAACACGCCTCCTTGCTACATCATATATGCATTTCCGCTGTTAGTGAAGACTCCATTACAATATCGCGCTTGCAGCTAGATATTTACATAGTTCACATACCAGAGTTAGTAAAACAATGCACAATGCGCAGATGCCAAGTGTTATCTCTTTTCATGTTTTCATATTCTAGCCAATGTAACAATGCTACATGCATCAGGGGGAATACCTCTCTGATGTCTATATAAACTGCTGTGCTTCCTGTAATAAATGAGAATTTACTTTGACCCCAGTGGTTGTCACTGTTACTTTCTTACGTGCACGTACAACCCTTGGGTTACTATTAATTTGGAGCAGTAGAGCAAACATAATCAGCCCTGATTGAGGGCATCTTTCACACTGCCTATCTGCGCCATTGTCCATCCTCTCACAGGTCTGAACGGGGGGGCCCTCTTAACTCCACTGCCATGGCTGCTGGGGAGGGGTGGCTGAAGCAGTACCAGCTCTATCAGCTGGAGCCTGAGTCTACAGTCGCAAATGAGCAGCTTTCTTCACCCACATAGTGAAGAAAGTACTCACCAGCAGCAGCTAGACCTGGAGCAGGACCTGAACCAGCAGGTGGTGGCATACTTGTGTAGTGTCCAACACCAGTTGGATGGGAACACTCCAAATTGCTATATGTCATTTCATGCCATTTTATGCATTTCCACAGCTGCTAAATTCCTATTTCAGGCTGGTAAATGCATTACATACATCCAACACTAGAGGTCTTTGTAACACCATTTATATAGGTCAGTTACAGGAAGTTAAGGGGAGAGAAGCTGAGGGAGATTAGGAGTGAGGGGCCTAGGAGACAGACTTGTCTCTGTTCTCCTGGGACTTGCCCAGAAGGTAAGCTGCTTGAACTTTTGGAATCCAGAAGTAGGACTTAGTAATCCTGCATTATAGAGTCAAGGCCAGACACTACTTGAACTATAGTTCAGACAACCTTTTCAAAGAATGGAGTAGACTGTTTGCCTGCCGTGAGGGAGACCACCCTTGGGTTGTATAGTATTGGTACCAGAAGATCCATATTATTGCAAGACTAAAAAGCCTGAGCAAGATCAGGAACCAAATAGAGTATCATCACCACTTCTGCCTAAGTTGAGATGGGACCTACATACATCACTTCACAGAGCCTGCTAATTGGGATTTGCAGCTTTATCATCTTTGCCAACTTCATGTAATACAAAGGGCTGCTATCAAATGCTATTTGCTGCAAGACTACAACTGTCAAGTAAAGTTCCCTTTTGGTTCGCCTATAGTGATGAGCGGAAAAGGCTATATTGGAATTCCCGATATTTGACGAATATTTTGTAGAATATTCGTCATATATTCGCAAATATTCAAAGAAAACAAATAAATAGCAATATATTGAATATAGTGCTATTTATTCCTTATTAGAATATGAGATGTGAGATTTCACGATCTTACAAAAGCGAATAGTCTTGTCAAAAGACTATGCAACCAATAGAGGGCGCTGTTCAAGAATCATGAGTCATGAACAGCGCCCTCTATTAGTTGCATAGTCTTATGACAAGACTATTCGCTGTTGTGAGATCGTGAAATCTCACATCCTATGGTATATTCTAACCCCGAGGCGTTCCCATGGTGATGGGGACACTCCATGAACACGGGAAGTCGGCAACGGGCACTGGCTGGAGTGGGATGAAATACCTAGGGAGCCCGGACACGTAAGAACTGTTTTTTGGGGAAACAGACAGCAGGGAGGAATCAATCATGTGTGTTCACTACTTCACAAAAAAATGATGAATATTCTAATAACGAATATAGCACTATATTTTGCTATATATTCGTTTGTTCGATATTCGTAATTTTTTGCCATCTGAACACATGATTCCTCCCTGCTTCTTGCTTGTGGGCCAATTACTTTTTGGCCCATAAGCAAGAAGCAGGGCGGAATCATGTGTTCAGATGGGAAAAAAATGACAAATATTCGAACAAACAAATATACTGTATAGCAATATATTCTAAATATTCACAAACTATCGAAGTGCCGATATTCGCTAATAAAATTCACTATTCGAATATTCGTGCTCAACACTATTCAACTACTGCCTCTCTCATCATTCCATTTTATCTCCTCATTGCACCTTGCGGTGCTGGCGTCACGAACAGCACAGGGGCCCAGCAACCAAAGCACCCTAAGCATACCCAACTACCATCAAGGGCACCTCGACTTCCATCTGGCTGGTGTTCCCTGCAATAGAGGATTTAGTGCTGTCTTCCCCTCCACTGCATGGCTGGCCCAGGCCGGCTACGGCAAAAGTGAGTACAACTACTACACCCATTTGGCACACCATTACACTCACATATCACCCATAGGGCGCGAACGTTGCACTTGGACAGCACCCTGCCACCCGACATTGAAGATCCGCTGGATTTGTGGCCCCAACTAGCAGAGTTTGTCCTGGAAAAGCTGTCCTGCCCGGCCAGTAGTGTGTCATCAGAGCGATTTGATCATCAATGCTGCCTCACCCAAACCTTAAAGCGCACCAATAAATGTCGCAACCACTTGTAAAACATCAGTTCAATTTTATTACGGCAACATTGCCACAAATATATCAATGAAACAGAATCAAATACACGGAGATCAATGCATCACATGCAATACAATACATGGGAGCTGCACATGTGTCATTAGTATCGCTTGCACCACCCAACCAGGAGTTACAATATATGTAAAACAGTATCACAAAGTGCACAGTGCAAAGGATTATCACAAATATAAAACTGGAGGGAAAGAATATGCAATAAGGTATACAGACCACGGCAGTCCACGCACCCCGACGCGCGTTTCACAATCGCTTCCTCAGGGAGTCACCCAAACCTTGACAAAATAAACTGGTTTCTTCTGGATACCTGCCTCAGCTACTATTCTGATGCTGCCACCCGGCTGATGCCACACATCTGATGCCAAGAGCTCTTTCTTACACCCACCATCATCAGCAGGTACTGTTACTACTAGAGTTGAGCGAACACCTGGATGTTCGGGTTCTAGAAGTTCGGCCGAACTTCATGAAAATGTTTGGGTTCGGGATCCGAACTCAACCCGAACTTGACGCTGAATCCAAACCCCATTGAAGTCAATGGGGACCTGAACTTTTGGGCACTAACAAGGCTGTAAAATAGCCCAGGAAAGGCTAGAATGCTGCAAAAGGCAGCAAAATGTAGGTAAATCCCCTGCAAACAATTGTGGATAGGGAAATTACTTAAAATAAAATAAATAAAAAGAACCAATATCAATTGGCAACTTGGAGGAGGAGTTGGGGGTTGGGATGGCGTCAGATGGGAATGCTATGGGAGTTGAAGTTTTCATCACAGCCAGAAAGGATTCATGTCTGCCTGCAGTGCCACAGGCCTCATTCACAGACTCAGGGCCATGGCAACCATACATGGGAGTTGAAGTTCACATCACAGCCAAGAAGGATTCATGTCTGCCAGCAGTGTCACAGGCCTCACTTACAGACTCAGGCAAATGGCAACCATACATGGGAGTTGAAGTTGTCATCACAGCCAAGAAGGAATCATGTCTGCCTGCAGGGCTACAGGCCTTATTCAAACATTCAGGCCCACAGGACCCACAAAGAGGAGAGTTAAAATCACGCCAAGACAGTATTGATTTCACCCAGCAATGCCACAGGCCTCATTCACAGATTTAGACCCATGGCACCCACAAAGAGGAGAGTTACAATCATGCCAAATCAGTATTGATTTCATGAAACAAAATATAGGCCCCTGACAACCAGACAATGTAGAGGTCATTTGACAGTATTAAGAGTTTAATATCTCCCACCAATGCAGCAAGCGATGAAACGAAATATAGGTCCCTGACAACCAGACAATGTAGAGGTCATTTGACAGTATGAAGAGGAAAATGTCACCCAACAAAGCAACAAATGAATAAACGACATATAGGCCCCTGACACCCACACAATGGGGCAGTCATTTGACAGTAAAAAGAGCTAAATGTCTCCCACCAAGACAGCAAGCAAGTAAACGAAATATAGGCCCCTGACACCCACACAATGGGGCGGTCATTTGACCGTAAAAAGAGTTTAATATCTCCCACCAAGACAACAAATGATTAAACGATATATAGGCCCCTGACACCCACACAATAGGGCAGTCATTTGACAGTACAAAGAGTTAAATTTCTCCCACCAAAACAGCAAGTAAGTAAACAAAATATAGGCCCCTGATACCCACGGCAATGGGGCGGTCATTTGACAGTAAAAAGAGTGTGATATCTCCCACCAAGACAACAAATGATTAAACGACATATAGGCCCCTGACACCCAGACAGATTAGAGGTCATTCGACATCAAAAAGAGGATAATGTCACCCACCAAAGCAACAGGCGATTATCTGAAATGTAGGCCTCTGGCACCCAGACAGATGAGAGAGGTCCCATAGCAGCAAAACAGGCATCATGTTACCCACCAATTGAACAGGCCACTTTCAGTTATTTAGGCCTCAGCACCCAGACAGAGGAGAGAGGTCCCATGGCAGCAAAACAGGCATCATGTTACCTAGCAATGATACAGGCCACTTTTAGTAATTTAAGCCCCAGTACCCAGACAGAGATGATAGGTCCCATAGCAGCAAAACCGGCATCATGTTACCCACCAATGGAACAGGGCACTTTCAGTTATTTAGGCCCCGGACACCCAGACAGAGGAGAGGTCATTTGACAGCAAAAAGAGGTTAATGTCACCCACTAAAGCAGCAGGTGATTAGCTGAAATGTAGGCCCCTGGCACCCAGACTGAGGAGAGGTTCATTCAACTTGGTGTTGCCCCCAAAATAATGGTACAATTAAAAAAAGAGGATTCAATAAAGAAGTGCCCTGGAGTACAAGAATGTATGGTTGAGGGCGAGGCAGTTATAAATGTCTATTCTGCACAAGGGATGGACAGGTCCTGTGGGATCCATGCCTGGTTCATTTTTATGAACGTCCGATTGTCCATGTTGGCTGTGGACAGGCAGCTGCGTTTGTCTGTAATGACGCCCCCTGCCGTGCCATGTGGCCCAGAACCCAGAAGTTGAATGGAGCCGAACCATCAGTCAGTACGTGGAGGCGTGTGCACACGTACTGTTCCACCATGTTGTTCAAATGCTGCCTCCTGCTAACACGTTCCCTATCAGCTAGTGGTGCAGTTAGCTGTGGCGCTGTGACAAAACTTTCTACATCTTGGCCATGCTAACCCTGCCTTCAGAGGAGCTAGCCATGACACAGCTACGTTGGCGACCTCTTGCTCCTCCTCTGCCTTCGCATTGTGCTTCCACTTGTCCCCCCGTGTCAGTTGGGAATGCACTCAGGAGCGCGTCTACCAGCGTGCGCTTGTACTCGCGCATTCTCGTATCACGCTCCAGTGCGGGAATTAAGGTAGGCACGTTGTTTTTGTACCAGGGATCCAGCAGGGTGGCCACCCAGTAGTCAGCACACGTTAAAATGTGGGCAACTCTGCTGTCGTTGCGCAGGCACTGCAGCATGTAGTCGCTCATGTGTGCCAGAGGTAAGGACAAGCTGTTCTCTGTGGGAGGCGTATCGTCATAGTCCTCCGTTTCACCCCAGCCACGCACCAGTGATGGGCCTGAGCTGTGTTGGGTGCCACCCCGCTGTGAACATGCTTCATCCTCATCCTCCTCCACCTCCTCCTCACCCTCGTCCTCCTCGTCCTTCAGTAGTGGGCCCTGGCTGGCAAAATTTGTACCTGGCCTCTGCTGTTGCAAAAGATATCCCTCTGAGCCACTTCTAAAAGATTGGCCTGGAAGTGTTAGAAATGACCCCTCTTCCTCCTCCTCCTGGGCCACATCCTCTTCCATCATCACCCTAAGTGTTTTCTCAAGGAGACATAGAAGTGGTATTGTAGCGCTGATAACGGTGTTATCGCCACTGGCCATGTTGGTGGAGTACTCGAAACAGCGCAACAGGGCACACAGGTCTCGCATGGAGGCCCAATCATTGGTGGTGAAGTGGTGCTTTTCCGCAGTGTAACTCACCCGTGCGTGCTGCAGCTGAAACTCCACTATGGCCTGCTGTTGCTCATGCAGTCTCTCCAGCATGTGCAAGGTGGAGTTCCACCTAGTGGGCACGTCGCATATGAGGCGGTGAGCGGGAAGGCCGAAGGTACGCTGTAGCGCAGACAGGCAAGCAACGGCAGGATGAGAATGCCGGAAGCGCGCACAGATGGCCTACACTTTATGCTGCAGCTCTGTGATTTCGGGGTAGTTGTGAATGAATTTCTTTACCACCAAATTCAGCACATGCACCAGGCAAGGGATGTGCGTGAAACCGGCTAGTCCCAGAGCTGCAACGAGATTTCGCCCATTATCGCACACTACCAGGCCGGTCTTGAGGCTCACCGTCAGAAACCACTCGTCGGTCTGTTGTTCTATACCCCGCCACAACTCCTGCGCGGTGTGAAGCCTATCCCCCAAACATATGAGTATCAGAACGGCCTGCTGACGTTTACCCTGGGCTGAGCTGAAGTTGGTGGTGAAGGTCTGTGGCTGACCGTATGAGCAGATGGAAGAAGAGAGGGAGGAAGCCAAGTAGGAGGAGGAGGCAACAGGAGGCAAAAAATGATATGCCAAACAGCTCTCCGCCTGGGGCCCAGCAACCACTACATTTACCCAGTGTGCAGTTAGGGTTAGGGAGATAAAGCGTCCCTGGCAGTGCTTACTGGTCCACGTATCTGTGATTAGGTGGACCTTGCCACAGATGGCGTTGCGCAGTGCACACTGGATTTTATCCGATACTTGGTTGTGCAGGGAAGGCATGACTCTCTTGGAGAAGTAGTGGCGGCTGGGAACGACGTACTGTGGGACAGCCACTGCCATCAGCTGTTTGACGCTGTCCGTGTCCACCAGCCTGAATGACAGCATTTCAAAGGCCAGTAGTTTAGAAATGCTCTCATTCAGGGCCAGGGATCGAGGGTGGCATGACTGGGCCACTATTTTGCCTTTTTGTCTTGGCTGACATCATCTTTTATTTGACCCTTTTTCTGATCTGTCAGAAGGAAGGAAAAATGAGATGCACAACAGATCCTCTTTGTGTAGCAGCTGTAAGGCCTGTATGGTCACATCAGAATTGGCTTGTGATTTGGTAGCCAAAAGAAGGAGTAGGTACAAAACACAGAAGACATGTAAATATTCAGTTCACTTGTCATCTCTGTTTTGGATCCACTCCTGTTTTTTTGGCATTAGCAATACTGATGGATTACTGACCAAATGCTCAGCAGACAGAATCAGTTTTTTTTTTTTTTTTTTGGGGGGGGGTTATTATTCTGACGGATCAGAGGCAAGGCAAAAAATTCGGTGATGTCAATACAAACTTACTGCTGACACCCTCTCCGCTCTGTCTAGTGGGGGGGGTATTTTTTTAAGCGTTTAGTAGAACAGGGGAGGGGAGGGTATCGGGACTCTAGTTCGTCTTGGGAGTCCCTGATCTGAATCCATATATAACTATGTCCATATATGGAGTCAGTGCTTGGGGACACCCAGTGTATTTAGATCTAATTTAGCCTGTATTTCAGAAAAGTTTCTGCTGGGATTCAAACTCATGACCTCCTGCATTACAGGCAAGGCACTTAACCACTCAGCTAATAAAAATAAAATAAAAATAATATATATATATATATATATATATATATTAGACTTCGACTGTAGAGGAATACTTACTACTAGTAAGTATTCCTATACAGTAGAAGTTTTATATTTTTAGTGACTGGCTTTGCAGCTATATAGTGTAGTGGTTAAAGTTCTGGGCTGTGATGCAGAAGCTGTGTTCAAATCCCATGGCAAACTATTTCAGAAATAGAGGCTAAACTTAATTTAAACATATATATACAAGTAAAGAAGGTTGGTAGCAGCACAAATAGAAAACATTGGGTGCAAATCCTGTTGTCCTCGGATATGGACCTCTGAATTTAGGTAATAAGCAAGGCAGCACTCCGTTAAAGTGAAAAGTTGGATCCCTTTATTCCACCTCTTGCAACGTTTCAATCGCTCATTGCGATCTTTTTCAAGCAGTGAGTACAAGTGCACAAGTAATTTATAAAACAAGTGTACAGGTGAAACTCATAATTAAATAATGATACATGATTTGTAAACAAAACTCCAAAATAAAAGATGTGTCATATAATGGTCAATCCATAATTTCCAATAATACATCAGTGCATAATAATTGTGATTAGTGTTGAGCGAACAGTTCGAGCATCGTTCGGGTTCGTACCGAATTTTGGGGTGTCCGGGACCCGGACCCGAACCCGGACATTTTCAAAAAAGTTCGGGTTCGGGTTCGTCGTTCGGCATGTATTTAGGCGCATTTTGAAAGGCTGCAAAGCAGCCAATCAACATGCATCATACTACTTGCCCTAAGATGCCATCGCAGCCATGCCTACTATTGGCAAGGCTGTGATTGGCCGAGTGCAGCATGTGACTCAGCCTCTTTATAAGCTTGTGCGCATGTCGGGACGTGCTCACTCCCGATGTGAATAGAACAGGGATAGACGCAGCTGATGCTAGGGCGAGAATAGGCAGGGATAATTGAATAACTGGAAGCAAATTTCTCTCCTCCACCTGTGATTCATCTGAACAACTGCAGCTGAGCTGCTTTTTTGATAGGGATTGGCTATTTTTAGAGTGGCCAGAGTGATTTTTCCATCCACATGTACCTGGGCTGACCGCCGGCCGCCATTTGCGACTTGTAGTGCTGCAGCAGAAGCTGCCACAGTGTGCATTCCAAAGCTCCAAACAAGTCAGACATCTACACCTGGGATTCAGACCAATAGCGATTTAGCAGCACAGTCCAAGGCTATTTTTTTAAAGGTTGTGCAGACCATTTTGTGGCACATGTTACTGGGCTGATAGGCGGCGGCCATCTTAGGACTAGTGCTGCAGCACAATCTCTCCCAACGTCCATTAATCACTTGTAATAGTGGTCTGTGCCATAGAAATCCTACATCAGGGACTTGGGTGTGCTTGTGTCACCCCTACTAATACCAGTCCACCTGTAATCCATACAGTCAAAAGACTGAAAGTATTCCAGTGAGGGAATTTTTTTTATTTAAAAAGGCCAAGTTAGTTTATCTGGCGTTCAATATACTAGATACAGTTAGGCCTGCGTTTCATACATCTGGAATTAGCAAATTAATGTGCTGGGGTTGGGAAAACATATATGTACCCATACTAGAATCTGTCAAAGAAAGCGGTACTCACATATAACAGTCATTCCATCTGTAATCCATACAGTCAAAAGACTGAAAGTATTCCAGTGAGGGAATTTTTATTTATTTAAAAGGCCAAGTTAGTTTATCTGGCGTTCAATATACTAGATACAGTTAGGCCTGCGTTTCATACATCTGGAATTAGCAAATTAATGTGCTGGGGTTGGGAAAACATATATGTACCCATACTAGAATCTGTCAAAGAAAGCGGTACTCACATATAACAGTCATTCCATCTGTAATCCATACAGTCAAAAGACTGAAAGTATTCCAGTGAGGGAATTTTTTTTTTATTTAAAAAAGGCCAAGTTAGTTTATCTGGAGTTCAATATACTAGATACAGTTAGGCCTGCGTTTCATACATCTGGAATTAGCAAATTAATGTGCTGGGGTTGGGAAAACATATATGTACCCATACTAGAATCTGTCAAAGAAAGCGGTACTCACATATAACAGTCATTCCATCTGTAATCCATACAGTCAAAAGACTGAAAGTATTCCAGTGAGGGAATTTTTTTTATTTAAAAAAGGCCAAGTTAGTTTATCTGGCGTTCAATATACTATATACAGTTGGGCCTGCGTTTCATACATCTGGAATTAGCAAACTAATCTCCCAGGTTGGGAAAATATATATGTACCCATACTAGAATCTGTCAAAGAAAGCGGTACTCACATGTAACAGTCATTCCATCTGTAATCCATACAGTCAAAAGACTGAAAGTATTCCAGTGAGGGAATTTTTTATTTAAAAAGGCCAAGTTAGTTTATCTGGCGTTCAATATACTAGATACAGTTAGGCCTGCGTTTCATACATCTGGAATTAGCAAACTAATGTGCTGGGGTTGGGAAAACATATATGTACCCATACTAGAATCTGTCAAAGAAAGCGGTACTCACATATAACAGTCATTCCATCTGTAATCCATACAGTCAAAAGACTGAAAGTATTCCAGTGAGGGAATTTTTTTATTTAAAAAGGCCAAGTTAGTTTATCTGGCGTTCAATATACTAGATACAGTTAGGCCTACGTTTCATACATCTGGAATTAGCAAACTAATGTGCTGGGGTTGGGAAAACATATATGTACCCATACTAGAATCTGTCAAAGAAAGCGGTACTCACATATAACAGTCATTCCATCTGTAATCCATACAGTCAAAAGACTGAAAGTATTCCAGTGAGGGAATTTTTTTATTTAAAAAGGCCAAGTTAGTTTATCTGGCGTTCAATATACTAGATACAGTTAGACCTACGTTTCATACATCTGGAATTAGCAAATTAATGTGCTGGGGTTGGGAAAACATATATGTACCCATACTAGAATCTGTCAAAGAAAGCGGTACTCACATATAACAGTCATTCCATCTGTAATCCATACAGTCAAAAGACTGAAAGTATTCCAGTGAGGGAATTTTTTTATTTAAAAAAGGCCAAGTTAGTTTATCTGGCGTTCAATATACTAGATACAGTTAGGCCTGCGTTTCATACATCTGGAATTAGCAAACTAATGTGCTGGGGTTGGGAAAACATATATGTACCCATACTAGAATCTGTCAAAGAAAGCGGTACTCACATATAACAGTCATTCCATCTGTAATCCATACAGTCAAAAGACTGAAAGTATTCCAGTGAGGGAATTTTTTTATTTAAAAAGGCCAAGTTAGTTTATCTGGCGTTCAATATACTAGATACAGTTAGACCTGCGTTTCATACATCTGGAATTAGCAAATTAATGTGCTGGGGTTGGGAAAACATATATGTACCCATACTAGAATCTGTCAAAGAAAGCGGTACTCACATATAACAGTCATTCCATCTGTAATCCATACAGTCAAAAGACTGAAAGTATTCCAGTGAGGGAATTTTTTTATTTAAAAAGGCCAAGTTAGTTTATCTGGCGTTCAATATACTAGATACAGTTAGGCCTGCGTTTCATACATCTGGAATTAGCAAACTAATGTGCTGGGGTTGGGAAAACATATATGTACCCATACTAGAATCTGTCAAAGAAAGCGGTACTCACATATAACAGTCATTCCATCTGTAATCCATACAGTCAAAAGACTGAAAGTATTCCAGTGAGGGAATTTTTTTTTTTTAAAAAGGCCAAGTTAGTTTATCTGGCGTTCAATATACTAGATACAGTTAGGCTCATGCGTTTCATACATCTGGAATTAGCAAATTAATGTGCTGGGGTTGGGAAAACATATATGTACCCATACTAGAATCTGTCAAAGAAAGCGGTACTCACATATAACAGTCATTCCATCTGTAATCCATACAGTCAAAAGACTGAAAGTATTCCAGTGAGGGAATTTTTTTTATTTAAAAAGGCCAAGTTAGTTTATCTGGCGTTCAATATACTAGATACAGTTAGCCCTGCGTTTCATACATCTGGAATTAGCAAATTAATGTGCTGGGGTTGGGAAAACATATATGTACCCATACTAGAATCTGTCAAAGAAAGCGGTACTCACATATAACAGTCATTCCATCTGTAATCCATACAGTCAAAAGACTGAAAGTATTCCAGTGAGGGAATTTTTTTATTTAAAAAGGCCAAGTTAGTTTATCTGGCGTTCAATATACTAGATACAGTTAGGCCTGCGTTTCATACATCTGGAATTAGCAAACTAATGTGCTGGGGTTGGGAAAACATATATGTACCCATACTAGAATCTGTCAAAGAAAGCGGTACTCACATATAACAGTCATTCCATCTGTAATCCATACAGTCAAAAGACTGAAAGTATTCCAGTGAGGGAATTTTTTTTTATTTAAAAAGGCCAAGTTAGTTTATCTGGCGTTCAATATACTAGATACAGTTAGGCCTATGTTTCATACATCTGGAATTAGCAAATTAATGTGCTGGGGTTGGGAAAACATATATGTACCCATACTAGAATCTGTCAAAGAAAGCGGTACTCACATATAACAGTCATTCCATCTGTAATCCATACAGTCAAAAGACTGAAAGTATTCCAGTGAGGGAATTTTTTTATTTAAAAAAGGCCAAGTTAGTTTATCTGGCGTTCAATATACTAGATACAGTTAGCCCTGCGTTTCATACATCTGGAATTAGCAAATTAATGTGCTGGGGTTGGGAAAACATATATGTACCCATACTAGAATCTGTCAAAGAAAGCGGTACTCACATATAACAGTCATTCCATCTGTAATCCATACAGTCAAAAGACTGAAAGTATTCCAGTGAGGGAATTTTTTTATTTAAAAAGGCCAAGTTAGTTTATCTGGCGTTCAATATACTAGATACAGTTAGGCCTGCGTTTCATACATCTGGAATTAGCAAACTAATGTGCTGGGGTTGGGAAAACATATATGTAGCCATACTAGAATCTGTCAAAGAAAGCGGTACTCACATATAACAGTCATTCCATCTGTAATCCATACAGTCAAAAGACTGAAAGTATTCCAGTGAGGGAATTTTTTTTTATTTAAAAAGGCCAAGTTAGTTTATCTGGCGTTCAATATACTAGATACCGTTAGGCCTGCGTTTCATACATCTGGAATTAGCAAATTAATGTGCTGGGGTTGGGAAAACATATATGTACCCATACTAGAATCTGTCAAAGAAAGCGGTACTCACATATAACAGTCATTCCATCTGTAATCCATACAGTCAAAAGACTGAAAGTATTCCAGTGAGGGAATTTTTTTCTATTTAAAAAGGCCAAGTTAGTTTATCTGGCGCTCAATATACTAGATACAGTTAGCCCTGCGTTTCATACATCTGGAATTAGCAAATTAATGTGCTGGGGTTGGGAAAACATATATGTAGCCATACTAGAATCTGTCAAAGAAAGCGGTACTCACATATAACAGTCATTCCATCTGTAATCCATACAGTCAAAAGACTGAAAGTATTCCAGTGAGGGAATTTTTTTCTATTTAAAAAGGCCAAGTTAGTTTATCTGGCGTTCAATATACTAGATACAGTTAGGCCTGCGTTTCATACATCTGGAATTAGCAAACTAATGTGCTGGGGTTGGGAAAACATATATGTACCCATACTAGAATCTGTCAAAGAAAGCGGTACTCACATATAACAGTCATTCCATCTGTAATCCATACAGTCAAAAGACTGAAAGTATTCCAGTGAGGGAATTTTTTTATTTAAAAAGGCCAAGTTAGTTTATCTGGCGTTCAATATACTAGATACAGTTAGGCCTGCGTTTCATACATCTGGAATTAGCAAACTAATGTGCTGGGGTTGGGAAAACATATATGTACCCATACTAGAATCTGTCAAAGAAAGCGGTACTCACATATAACAGTCATTCCATCTGTAATCCATACAGTCAAATGACTGAAAGTATTCCAGTGAGGGAATTTTTTTTTTTATTTAAAAAAGGCCAAGTTAGTTTATCTGGCGCTCAATATACTAGATACAGTTAGGCCTGCGTTTCATACATCTGGAATTAGCAAATTAATGTGCTGGGGTTGGGAAAACATATATGTACCCATACTAGAATCTGTCAAAGAAAGCGGTACTCACATATAACAGTCATTCCATCTGTAATCCATACAGTCAAAAGACTGAAAGTATTCCAGTGAGGGATTTTTTTTTATTTAAAAAAGGCCAAGTTAGTTTATCTGGCTGTAAAGGGGGAATATTAATTATTAATATTCATGCAAATATCAATAATTAATATTCATAAATAGGCGGAACCATCTACAGATAACTCCACCTATTTATACCTTAACAACACACTTCTATTGCCTAGCACGTCACCAAGTCGCTTACACTTACTATCTGCATGCGCCTAACTCACTACGCTAAACGCTAATAAATACACTCTACACAATTCTACTAGTAAAACGGTATTTATTAAAACTGACGCACACAGATATGTACTAAATAACACAACACTACAAATACAATACTAACTACACTACACAATCCCAATTTACACCCACAACACTAGCTAATACAAGTTACACATACACTTAATAGGGCAGCCCACCCAGCCTGATTATTCATACTGTCCCTATTGCAATAAAGGGTTAATACAAATCACAATGCAGTCCAGGGGTAATGGCACTGCAAAGGTTAACACAAAATGGTCTGCAGGGGTCACTCTGCACACAGAAGCCTTGAAGGGGAACAGGGTTAAAGGGCTGCTGGGCTGGGGTACTACTGGGCTGGATAAGGGATGAATAAGGGGTTAAGGGGTACACAGCAGCAGGAGTTGATGCTGCTGGGCAGGGAAGGGGTACATGGGAATGTAGAAATCTGGGAAATCAGGGCAGGGGTTGGGAGTACTCAGCCATCTTCCAGGTCCCATCTGTGTGTGTCCTTCTCAGTAAGGAGCCGAGTTCAGAAGAGACCTCTCCTCTGTAGAGGAATGCCCTAATATCAGTGAAATCCACTGTACCTTGTGAGCCCTCCCCCCAAGTAGTTTGGAGATATGGGGGGAGGAAACAGGTTTAGCATGT